>JAMLFT010012795.1:0-10184 GCA_026544285.1 Pachyrhizus erosus
TTGTATTTAATTAATGAAATTTTATTTCTAACTTCTAAAAATTTAGATTCTAACTCTCTAATTTTTATTCTTTTTTTCTTTTATTTTAATTTCATCTAAAAATATCAAAAATCTATTTTCTATTCAAAATCAAACTATTTCTATTGATTTATATTATTGTTTTAAGCTTATTTTTAACTCAATTTGACTAATAAAAATCTCTCTCTCTCTCTCCATATTATCTACTAAATAATATTTCTCATAGATTTTAAAATTCTAAACCTTATTTAGACTAAATAAAAATATTTAAATGAAGAAAGATAAATTTTCTAAATTATAATTTTATTATATTAAAAGTAGGATGTTACAATTTTAACCCCCTTAAAGAAATTTCGTCCCCAAAATTTGTATTTCTAAAATAATTAGGGGTACAACTCTCTCATCCTACTTTCTAACTCCCAAGTAGAATCTCCCTCGTTAGTTGAGCTCCAAATTACCTTGACCAAGCTGATGTTTCTGTCTCTAAGTTGTTTTATTCTTTGATCGCCGATTCTTATAGGAGAAACATCATACGTCAAATTCTCTCTAACTCATATATGATCAGGTTCTATCACATGGTTATGATCAGGAATATATTTCCTAAGTTGTGACACATGAAAAATATTGTGTAAATTGGCCAAGGTAGGGGGTAGGGCTATTTGATAAGCAACTAGACCAATCCTTTTAAGGATTTGGTAGGGTCCTATAAATTTAGGTGTTAACTTTTGAGACTTTAGTGTTCTACCTACACTAGTTGTGGGAGTCACTTTTAGAAAAATGTGCTCCCCTTCCTAAAATTCTAGAGTTTTCTCCTTTTGTCATAATAGCTCTTTTGTCGATCTTGAGTAGTCTTTAATTTGTCTTGAATGAGCTTCACTTTCTCAGTAGTCTATTGTAATACTTCTGGTCCTAATAATAATGAATCACTCGATTCAAACCAACGTAGAGGTGTTCTGTATTTTCTTTCATATAATGCTTCATAAGGTGCCATTCCTATACTTGTCTGGTAATTGTTGTTGTAAGTGAATTCTACCAAGGGTAGAAATTCATTCCAGCTCCCTCATTGCTCTATCACACAAGCTCTTAATAAGTCTTCTAATGATTGAATTGTCCTTTCTATTTGTTTTTCAGTTTGAGGATGATAGGCAGAGTTGAGTTTTAATCTTGTTCCTAAAGCTTTTTGTAAACTACCCCAAAATCTTGAAGTAAATCGAGGATCTCGATCTGACACTATCCGTGAAATTTGACTATTTCCTTGAGGTATATTTGAGTCAATTTTTCAAGTGAATATCAAACATTTATGGGTAAGAAATGTACAGTTTTTGTCAAGCGATCTACAATTACCCATATCGCATCATGTCTAGTAGAAGTTCCTAGCAATCCAGTTACAAAGTCCATAAAAATGTTGTCACATTTCCATTTTGGGATATTGAGTGGTTGAAGATGTCCAAAGGGCTTTTGGTGCTCCACCTTAGCTTTCTGACATGTCAGACAAGCTACAACAAACCTTGTTACACCTATTTTCATTCCTTGCCACCAAAAGTTTTTCTTTAAATCCTAATACATTTTTGTCGTGCTTGGATGGAAACTAAGTCTACTCTTGTGTGCTTCTTCTAGGATCATCTTTCTCATTTCCTCAATGTGAGGAACACAAATCCTTCCGTTGATCCTAATTATTCCATCAACACTTAGTTGAAACCTGTCTTTTCTGCTTCTATCTGCTTCTCCTAACTTCTCCTGTCAGGTTTTATCTTCTTGTTGTCCTATCTTAACTTGTTCTAAAAATTCATTAGTAACAGTCAGAGTTCCTAGATATATGCTTCTAGGGCAAACTTCAACTGCCAAGTCAAGATTCCTAAATTCTTCAATCAACTTCAGCTCTTCAGCCATCATTGCAGATAAATGTAGTGACTTTTTGCTAAGTGCATGAGCTACTACATTCGCTTTTCCTGGGTGATAGGATATTTCAAAATGGTAATCTTTTAGAAATTCCATCCACCTTCTTTGTCTCATATTTTACTCCTTTTGATTAAACAAGTATCACAGGCTTTTATGATTGTTGAAGACTTTAAATTTGGCTCCATATAGGTAATGTCTCCAAATTTTCAGTTCGAAGACCACAACAGCAAGTTCTAAGTCATGAGTTGGATAATTTCCTTCATGTGATCGTAGTTGTCTTGAGGCATACGCCATCACCCTACCTTCTTACATTAAAATGCAACCCAAGCCTTGGCGTGAAGCGTCAAATTTCTTCTCAAGATCTAACAAGGTTAAAATTGGTGCAGTAGTTAACCTTATGTTTAGTTCTTGGAAACTATTGTCACATGTCTGGTCTAGATTGAAGGTCTGACCTTTTCTTATCAACTTGGTCAAGGGTAAGGCTAGTTTAGAGAATCCTTTAATGAATTTCCTATAATACCCTACTAGGCCTAGGAAACTTATAATTTTTGTGACAATTGTCGGAGGATTCCACTGTATTACTACTTTTACTTTTTCTAGGTCCACTACAATCCCTTCTTTAGACATCACGTGTCCCAAGAAACTTACTTTCTCTAACTAAAATTCACATTTGGAGAGTTTAGGATACAATTGATGCTCTTTTAAGATCTGCAACACTATCCTCAAATATTTTGCATGCTCATCGTGGCTCTCTAAATAGATCAAGATATCATCAATGAATATCACTACCAATTGATCCAGGTATCCATGAAAAATCCTATTCATATAATCCATGAATACTACAAGAATTTTCATTAATCCAAATGACATAACTAAATACTCATAATGCCCATAACACGTACAAAAAGTAGTCTTGGGGATATCTTCATTTTTTACTCTAATTTGGTGATATCTTGATCACAAATTGATTTTGGAGAAGACTTGTGCTCCCTTTAGTTGATCTATAAGGTCATCGATTCTGGGGAGTGGATATTTATTCTTAATGGTTACTTTGTTCAGTTGGCGACAATCTATACATAATCGCATGCTTCCATCTTTCTTTTTCACCAACAGTACTAGAGCTTTCCAAGGCGACACACTAGGTCTAATGAACTTCTTGTCCAACAGTTCTTCCAGCTGATTCTTGACATCCGTGAGTTCTTTTGGTGACATTTGATAAGGTGCAATAGAGATTGGGCTTGAACCAATAATAAGGTCTATAGAAAATTATACTTCTCGCTCAGGCGGTAATTTGGACACATTCTAAAGGAAGACTTCTAGGAATTCTCTAAGAATTGGAAAGTTGTCGACATCTAATTCCATTTCTGTTTTTGTTGAGAACAATGCCATGAAGAATTGAAAATCTTATCTCTTTTTATTTTTATACTCATGGCTTGAGAGTTCAAGATTGTTTGGATTCGGGGTAATAAAATTTAGTGTCTTGTGATGACAATCTAGAATGACATGGTTGTAAGATAACCAATTCATTCCTAACACTATATCTAAGTTGGATAGGGGAAGACATATTAGGTCAATTAGAAAGTTTCGGCTTTCTAATATCACTAGACAATTATCCAAGCTAAATTGGTAGTTATATGCTTATTGGTAAGGGTATTTATAGTCAGTTCATATGACAATGGAGTTAAAGGCAACAATAAATAATGGGCATATTCATGAGATATAAAGGAATGAGTAGCACAGAAATCATATAATACGTTTAAGAGTTTATCATGTATGATGCACTTACCGTGAATCAGGTCATTTGACAGGGCAGCTTCTGATCCACTCATTGTGAAGACTTTCCTTGTCACCTTCTATCTTTCATAGGCTTGGCTTTGTATCAACTTTCTTGTGCTAGATGCCTCTTTCTTTGGTGACCAACAATCCTTTGCTATTTGTCCGACCTTCCCACAATTGTGGTAGATAAAGTTCTTTTAGGGGCAGTCTCTTAAGAAATGGGGCCCACCACACCTAAAACATCCTATAGGTGTGCCAGCTTCAAAATGTGAGGCTGTTGACTTAGAGCTTCTCATATATTGACTAGGCCTGGTTGACTTACTTCCATATATTATTTGTTGCTTATATGGTTTCTTTTAATGACCAAAAGTCTTCTTGGGATGTCTTTGTGGACCTTCGACTCTCCAATATGTTTGACGGGCGTTGGTATCCTCTTCATAGATTCTACATTTACTGACTAACATTGGAAAATTAGTAGTCTGGAGATATCCTACAACTTTTTTTATGTCTGGTCTCAATCCGTTCTCAAATTGTGAGAAGATTGCCTACCCATTCTCAACTCCAAAATATGACCATTATTTTAGTAACTCATCAAATTTTGTAGTGTATTCACCCATAAACATGTTTCCCTGTTTCAGTTCCAAGAATCCTCTTGCTTTCCTTTGTTTGTAGTCAACAGGAAAGTACTTGTCCAAGAATTTCTATTTAAAGATTTCCCATTGTATGGTATGGCCAGTTCGGGGAAGTGTAGGCTTTACTATTCTCTACCAGTTTTTAGCTTCTTCGGTGACTATAAAGGTGGAAAAATTCACTTTGTGCTCTTCTGAACATGACATTGCTTTAAAAAATACTTTCAATCTTTATGACCTAGCTTTGAGCTCCCTCTAGATCAAAGGAACCACTAAACCTAGGTAGGTTATTTCTTCTAGATGTTGTTAATCCTCTATATTCTACAGGTTTCTCATTCTGGTCTTGAGTCATGTGCTCAAGAACTTGCGTCATGCATTCCAATAATCAATGAGTGTTATTGCTTGGTGGTGTTTCAACCATTGTGTCTTGTCGATGTAACAGACAATCCTAAAATTACTATTTTGTTCCTAATATCTTATCAATCATTCCTAACACACAAGTTTTACTTGACAATGCCACCTGATGTGTACACTATTAAGTTCAATCAAGTCATTCACGTGATTTTATCAATCAACGTGCCTTCAAATAATTTTGACACTACTACCCAAGTAGTGTAGGCGTAATAATCTTTACCTAATTTCTTTGATTCCATAGGCTTAATAGATCGAACTGCTCTGATACCAACTAATTGTAACACCCCTTTTTATCCATTTAATTTTGAGAAAATATTTCTAGGTATTTTATTTTAGGTGAATTGTAAAAGTAAATTCTTCAGGGGTTACAATTTGAAAGAAACCTAAATATTGCTTACTCATCCAAGTAACTTGAAATTAATTATAACATACTCAAATTAATATATAAGTCAGGTCAATTATGGTGTAAATATTACATTCCCAAAACAATTTAACTAGGACATTAAACAAAAGATAAAGTCTAAGATAGTCTACAACATCTAAACCATCCCAAGAGTTCCTAATTAGATCCTTTAGAAGGATCTTCTTCCTAAGAGGATTCTTCTCTTCTGCCTTGACCATCTACTAAGATTGAGCCTATGCATGACTATTGGCATGGTGGAGTCTGAGTGTGTTGATGTACTATAGAAACATTTGTGAATCTAGGTGATGTGGTTTGGGATAGTATTACTGGGATGTCTATATGATGGAACTTCTATGGGACTATGACATTTAGAGGTCTAAAGGCAAATCTGACATAACCCGTGAATATATCATCTTCATTAATCCTGTCATGTGTCCATTGTCCCTCTAGGGGTATTATTGTCAGGTGAAAAAAGGGTTGGAACTCGTCTACTATATTTATCTGAAATGTGTGGGTTATAGGAATGACCTATCTATCCTTAAGCAAACAAATACATATATAGATTATTTCTATCTATCATAGACTCTCATCTCACCGTAACGTGCCTAATTAGGAATTATACCCGATTTAAGGCCCTTCATAGCCTCCAATATTACTAACTCTGGGAGGACTTACACAAGCATGTCAATAATAGTCCAAGTTTGTATTTTTGGGTTAACGATCTAGAGTACATATCCTGCTTAGTAGTCAGTCTAGAATACACTCAACTGAATCTTTGTAATGCTCTACTTTGTAGGGGACGCCAAGCCGGTTTTGTGATACTCTATTTACTTTGAGCGGTTTACAACTTGGCATTTTATCTATCCCCAAGGACTCACCAAAGCCTACGTACATTCCTCAGGTTCCTTCTGTGGTCAACCCTTGCAATCTCTAGTCTTATTTCTCAATCATTAGGGTTTCTAACCCAATCTACCTTCTTTCCTTTATTCGTCAACTCTCCTTGGTATTGACGTTGAGTTCCATGATGTCATTGGATAGTATCCTTCTTCCATTCTTACTTTTCAAATCTTATATAAATATTACTTTACCATTGTTTGAGAGTTTCTTAATTCATCTCCTATCCTAGGATTATTTTTGTAATTTACTATCTTAAAGATATAGTTGTCATTACTTATGGATCCTTCTACTATTAGTAGAGGTGATAAACTTCACTCGTACTATCAATACAAACAATCATATAATATATGAAGATTAAAATTATAATCAAGATTACACCAATCAAATACTACATGTTATAATCAAAATGACAAGACAGGGGTAAAACGGTCTTTTTTCAGGATCCTTATGTTTGTGTTCAAATTTATCTTTCTTCATATTCAAATTTGATTTTATCTTATTTAACTAATGAATATTTCAATTCAATAGAGAAATTATTCATATTTTAAGAATGATGATCGAAAAAATAAGAAAAAAGGAAAATTCATCTTTTGTAGCGGTTTTACACTATAATTTCTCTCTCTATTTAATTAATTGTTAAAATTTTCACTAAAGATCCATTCATAAGTTAAAAGAATAATTCCAAAGCAAGGAAAATGGTCAAATGGTCTTTTTTTCTTACTTTTTTTTTCTTTCTTTTCATACTTTTCTTTTATTCTTCTATTCACTATTCTAGCTAGAGTTATTTTGAGTTAAATAAAATAATTTATTTATTTATTTATTATTATTATTATTATCATTATTTTTTTTTTCTATTTGTACCCCCTTGTTTACTATTCACACCTCCCCTATTTTTTTTTACCCCTCACTCTACTATACTCACCTCCTTATCTTCTTCTTCCTCAGACACTCTCCTCTTCCCTTTCCCTTCTCAATCAATTCAAGTTCCTATTCATTGTGGTCACTTATTGAAATTTGTATCTAATTCCAATAGTAAAATCAAACTGATTCAAGCTAAAAATTCACAATTTGGATGAAGAATTTATCAAAACATATGAAGGTTTGACAGGGATAACATACCTATTTTTATTTGATCCTATTCTTGAAATTTCAACTTTTGATCTTATTCTACCAATTCGAAACACCATGTTTAACTTTAAGGACCTTCTTAATTGACTTTTAGTTGATGGGATTCGAGTTTAAGATTAAAATTTTTACTTCGAATGACCGTAAGTACACTCGAATAGAATTTGACTTCCCAGGCCAAATTCATGTGATATTATGATCCTAACATGAAATTCACTAAATTTGAAAGCTTATGGGAACAGAAAAGTAGAGGAAAGAGGCTCCTCCTATTGTAAATATGATTTTCAGGTGAGAATTTTGAGAGCTCCTAGCAAAGTTATGGCAACGATTCTAACTTTCAGTTCTTCCCTTCTATTTCTCAATTAATAGTACTAGAATGAAGCTTAGACTAGGACGAAGTTGTCTGGAAATTGAGCAGGGCAACTGGAGTTCGAAACACGAGTGAATTTTGAGTTTGTTTCCATCATTTTTGTGTCCTCTTTAACCTCTAATGCCTTCATTTTATAGCGTCGTTTGGCCTCATTTTTCGCCTTATATAATTTGAAAGATATGGTCGAAGGCGGCTATGTAAACGAAAAAGGTGTAGGCTTGCAGGTGACGAATGTAGGAAGGAAGCTCGAGGTGTAGGAAGCTCCATCAGCAGCTTCCATGGCGACAAAAGCTTTGAAAGGAATGTGTATATGGTTTTTAATTTGATAAATTCCTAGCGATGGGCCTAGCGGTTAAATGACAATCCCTGTTTCCTAAATTCCTTACAGCCTTCTAGGTCACGCCTTCGAATTCGTCCCCCAACGTTTTTCCTATTATTTCTAAATTTTCAAAATGAAACACTTAATACTTTTCTTTATCATTTGAATAATGCTTATTGGCTTTGGCCCAAATGGGCAAGAAGAACATGAAGAGGAAAATAACGATTTTGTCCCTTAGTAGAGAAAATTAGTAAATTACCCCTATACTATTAATTTTATTTTTTTTAATTTTTCTCTACCAATTTTATCCATTCAAACTTTGAAAATAAGCCTAGGAAGTGTAAAAGCCAAAATTTCTCAAAAATTTGTTATAAAATTAATTTTCTTTAAATTACAAAAATACCCTTAAAGAAATAAAAATGAAATTTAACTCTATTTGTCAAAAAATTAAGTAGAAAACTGCCAAGACAGATTGGGAAATAAATCTAAGATATTTCCATCACTTTAAAAACTTAAAAATCCTTAACAAAAAATTATTATTTTCAAAATGATTAAAATACCCCTAGGGTACAAAAAGAAAATTTTATTATTTTTAAAATCATTCCAACTTTAGGAAAAATAGTCTAAATTCTATATAGCACTAATAGAATCATTTCTAAGAGTTATAGATTGAAAATATGAGAAAAATCTTTAAAAGGACAAATTTTCATAAAACGACCAAAATACCCCTACTTTAGAAAAATTAATCTTTACCCCTATTGAGACTTACTGAACTCATAAAAAATGGTATATAATGTAATGCCCATTTTTTTTATTCATTATTATTATTAATACCATTATTATTATTATTAATTAATTAACATCAGAGATAGCACGCAAGTATTTACTGATAGCGTAACGACTCCAGGGAGTTACAATTTACTTATATGGTAAATATTTTCATACAAAACTTTCATAACAAGTTCTCATTTCATAAAGTAGAAGTCATACATGATTCAAGGAGGTAATACAAATTTCATAAAACATCATATTTTCTCTAACTTGCTCTAATCTAATCAGACGCTTCTGATGGATCCTCTTCATCTGTTGGCTCCTCCCTGTGACTCCCACTAGCAGCTTGAAATGACCCCATTGAGGATGGTGGTGGTTGAGGAGCCGGTGGCCTTTTCTAGTTGGCAGGTACGTTTAAGAGCATAGGCGGCGGGGTCTGAGAAAGAACTATTGGTAGATCCACGTGATGAAACTAACATGGCACCACTATGTTTGTGGGTCTGAAAGCAAAACAGACGTATCCTATGAATGTATCGTCACCTTGGACCCGATCATAGGTCCATCTTCCCTCCAAAGGCAAGATTGTTAGGTGGAAAAGTGGTTGGAATTCCTCTACCATATTTGATATGAAAGAATGGGGGGTGTAGGAGTGAGCCATCAATTTAGAATTAGGTTAAAGATAAAAGGTATTCTTTTCTATCATCAACTCTCATCTCCTCGTTCGTGCCTACGTAGGTTCTCTACATCATTGTTTGGCCCTTCGTTGCCTCCTTTACTACCAGCTCTGGGAGGACTTAGACAAGCGTTTCATTTAATGTCCAATTTGTAACTTTTAGGTTGACAACCGGGAGTACATACCCTAACTGGTACTCGGTCTAGAGTACTCTTAATCGAATCTTGGTAATGCTTCACTTTGTCGGGGACACCAAGTCGGTACTATGACACCCTCTTTTCTCCGAACGGTTCACAACTTGACACCTTATCTACCCCCAGGGTCTCACAAGAGCCTGCGTACATTCCTTAGGTACCTTCTGTGGTCAACCATTGCATCCTCCGTCTTAATTTCTCACTCGATAGGTTTTTTTCTTGCTTTATCTATCCACCTTATCTCGTCTGTCACTTCTCCTAATTCTTTTATAGTGGTACTGGTATGATATCAAGATTCTCCACTAACAATATTTTGTGTTGTACATTATAATCATCCTAGAATGTATCATCATAGTTTGAGCACATCTTAGTTCATTGTCTATCCTATGGTTGAATAGGAATTTTTGTCACTGATGGACAGTTCATCATATAAATATATATATAATTATGTTTCACAGGTCATAGAATTATGTAATTTACATTTATATCTTCACTAAAAACATTTAGATGCATGACCTTGATTGATCGTAACGAATCACCTATTTTCCTACTAAGAAATAGAGCAAGGGTAAAACAGTTATTTCTAAATCAGATGGCTTTTGGGATATTGCTACCTTTTTTTTCCACTCCCAATATTTTATGTAGTTACCCATGTATGATAAGTTTCATTCTCTTTGGCTTCAGAGGGTTTCAATA
>JAMLFT010012796.1:0-10184 GCA_026544285.1 Pachyrhizus erosus
ATTTTGATTTATAAAAATTTGAGAGTTAAAAGAAATAATAATAAATATAAAGAAGTTTAATCCATAAATAAATAAAAATAAGAATAAAACTAAAGAAGAAGTAGAAGCAGAATAGAAATAAAATTTTCTGGAATTTAAAATAGAATTTTGAGAATTAAGTAAAATTTAATAATTATTTAATTTATGTCAAGATAATTAGTTTTTATAAAAGAGTAAATTTAAATTAAGTAGAAGAAGATATAAGTTGAATTATAGGATTTTTTTAGAATTTTAAAAGATAAAATAGAATTTAAAAGAATTTAAAACAGAAAATTGAAATTAAAGAAAATATAAAAGAAAAAGGGGAAAATAAAGAAAAGAAAGAAAGAAAAGGGAAGGAAAGAGAGAAAAGAGGCGCAGGGGATTTGAATCCCGCACTTGGGAGAGAGAGAGTGAAACACAGTTTGTGCCAGCTGAGCTACCCATGTGGGGTAGCATTTTATGAAAATAAAATATTAAGTATTGAAAACATAGAGTTTTAATGAAAATAGAAACACAGAAAGGGAAAAAACACCCCAACTGGGTTTAAAGGGCAGGACCTGACAATCTGCGCTCAGCTTCTTAACCGCTGAGTCAAGTTACGTTTGGTGATAACCAAACGCGTTTAATAATATAACTATTATTATTAATGCAAACTTCGCCAACAAATAGAAACACGCCATGTTGACTTTGTCTCCCACACCGCCATTACCAAAAGCTTCTTAAGCTCTGCGATGCCATGCCACTCCTCGAGCCCCAAGCCGTGACAGTAGGGCCATTTACCCTACAACCTGACCTACTCCTTGCCCATTCCCTACAGACTAAATTAAAAGAAAAATTTGGCTTGAAACCCTTATAAATAGAGCAAGCATACTGATGAAAAAATAGAGAAAATAACAAACAAAATTTTGCAATTCCCACTCAGTTAAGCTCCCCTTGCCAATACGGGAGCCAATGTCACAGAGAAGCTTGATTTGGAACCACGACCAAGAACGCTATTAATTGCTGAAAAAAGCTTGAAAGAAAGGTAGGAGGAGTCATTGATTTATCCAATTCTTTTGGGAATTTCGTTTTAAATACTAATTGTAATGTTTCTATACCCTTAATTGTACAAAGAAAGCCCTGAAAGAGAGAAATCAAATTTCAAATCTCTCTAGTTCGAGCTAAGACTAGCGAAGAAGAAGAACAATGGGGGGAGGGGTTGTGAATAGTAAAAATAGGGGGAATGAGGGGTGTAAATAGTAAAAAATATAATAATAAAATTATTATTATTATTATTATTATTTTATTTTTCTGCCCAATTATGGATAGTTGTAAGACAAATCTTTTCATAAAAATTTGACAAAAGTTAAATTATTTTCAGAAATTCAAAAAATACCCCTAAGTGAGGAAAATGAGAGTTTCAAGTCTGTTTTGATCATAAATTGAGGAAAAATTTTAGGATCTAATTATAAACATGCCTAGAATCTTAGAAATTATTTTTGAAATTTTAAAATCCTTTAAAATAAAATTATATTTTAAAATGATCATTTTGCCCCTTAGGTATAAAAGCAAGTATTATCATCATTTTAGGCCATTTTATTTCTAGAAAATAATTTATGTACCTTGTTGCTTAAAGTAGGATCTATCTTAAAAATTTATGGGCAAGGATATGAAGTGAAAATGTGAAAAGTAGATTTTTACAAAATGACCAAAATACCCATAGGATATAAAAATGATATTTTATCATTCCTAGGTGATTCCAACTGTAGAAACATGATTTTATTTATTTTTAGTACTAATAGGTTTTTTTTTATAAGTTATGGGTTAAAATAAAAGGAAAACTTTAAAATTTTGTACATGACCAAAATGTTCTTGCTTTACAAGAAATTTATTTTAATTCTAAATTAGCTTTTTGAACTCAGAAAATTATGTGGTTAAGCACTAGAAACCTACATATAAAGTAATCAAGGAAGAATTGTGAAAATAAAATCTTAGAAAACCATATTTTATAAAAAAAGACCAAAATATCCTTGCATTAGGAAAACTTAATTTTCCCCTATTGGAACCCTTTGAAGCAAAAAAGAACAAACTTATTATACCTGAATATCTACATAAGATATTGTAAGTTGAAACAAAAGTAGGAATACCCAAAGGTCATTATTTTGAAAATAACCATTTTACCTATACCCTATTATCATGCATAAAAATGTGGGACTAATTACTATAAATCATGGATTATGCATTTAAATGTTCTTTGTGATGATATATATGTGATTTGAATAGTTCTACTTTTTGTGGAATGGAACTATACCTGTTAATTGTCCATCGGTGACAAATTTTTTGTTAAACCTTAGGATAGATGATGAACTAAGTTGTGCTCAGACAATGATGATACAATCTATAATGATTGTGATATTCAAATAAAATATTGTCCATTGAGAATTCTTGATAGAATATCAATACAACTATAAAAAGAAATAGGGGAGATGACAGAGGAGGAAAGGATGGTGGATGAATCTGAAACCCTATCAAGTGACAATTTAGGACATGGATTGCAATGGTTGACTACAGAAGGTACCTTAGGAATGTACGCAGGCTCTGGTGAGACCTTGGGAGTAGATAAGGTGTCAGGTTGTGAACTGCTCGGAGAAAAGAGGGTATCACAAAATCGACTTGGTGTCCCCGACAAAGTGAAACATTACCAAGATTTAGTTGAGAGTACTTTGGACCAAGTACCAGTTAGCATATGTACTCTCGGTCGTTAACCAAAAGTTGCAAATTGGATATTAAATGATACTCTTATGTAATTCCTCTAGGAATTAATAGTGTAGGAAGCTGCGAAGGGCCCAAAAACAATTTAGAAGACCTATTTAGGCACAAATGGTGAGATGAGAGTCTACGTTAGATAAAAACTACCCTCTATCCTATGCATATCCTTGAATTGATGACTCAACCCTACACCCCCCTCTCTTATAGACTAAGCATAATAGACTAATTTCAACCTCTTTTCCATCTGACTGTGTTGCCCCTAGAGGGAAGATGGACTTATGACAGGGTCTAGGGTGATGATACCTTCATCGGATACGTTCGCTTCGCATTCCAATCCACCAACATAATAGTACATTGGCAATTTCATCATGTAGACTTGCCAATTGTTCTTTCTCAGACCTCGCCACCCAGATTCCTGAATGCACCAACTAATTGAAGAAGGCCATGAACCCCTCAACCACCACAGTTAGCAATAGGGTCAGTTCAAGTTGGTAATATGAACCATAGAGAAAAATCCATAGATGAAGAAGATCCATATGAAGCTTTCGATGAAATTAGGATATTTTGTTGAAGCATTTAAATAAAGAACTTTTGTTTTTTTAGTATTTGTATCACAACATGTAAATAATGTATGACTTTTCTACCTTATGTATGTTATGAAATGAGAACATGGAATGGAAATATTATAATGAGATAGCTTATCGTCAAATTGTAATTTCTTGAATTAATTGAGATGTAAGTTTTTATCTGTGCAATAACTCTTGATATATATTTATTATTAAAATAAAAGTAATAAAATAGGTGTTACATAATATATTTAAAATTATGAAAATAACCTTAAAATTTTAGGGGATTTTTTTAATAATGTATATTATTTTATGTAATAAAGAATAAACATTTAACATTATTAGCTTCTTTGTTAAAACTTGTTAACACCATATAAGAGAAGCATGAATTTGTCATTAAGGTGACAACTTCACGGACCACTTTATATAGAAGAGAACTTGCAAAAAAGGAACTCAGCTATTTATTAGAAATTAAAATAATATATTTCTTTCTTTTATATATACAATTAAAGAAATTTGTCTTTTAGAATCTGAACAAAGGTGTGCATATATGGTTGTAAGTGAAAAAATGCTCAAGATAGTATCCCCCATTTATTTATATAAACATGTATTTGAAGGTCAAGTTATGTAATAAGATGGACATTACAAAGAAGTCTACTTTTATCCTAGTTGCCGTTTTATTGGTTTTCTTCACCATAACATCAATTTCGAAATCATGTATTATTATTTTCATCTTCCTTATACCCCTTCAACCCAAAAATTAATTAATTCATTATATGTATAGATTGATTTCTTATACAAATTAAGCTATTATGGATTTATTAACTTTTTGATCTCCATATAAAATTTTGTTTTTAATCTCATAAATTTTTTATTAATTTTAATCCTTCAAAAATATTTTGTTCCATGTAATCTCTCAATTTCTTAATCTATTTTTAGTCCTTAAAAAATCCTATATGATGCATTGAAAATGAAATAAAATATTTTTAAAGACTAAAAATATTTAAAAATTTATGAGACTAAAATTGAAAATCTGAAAAAATAATATTAAAAAAAAAATAAATCCTTTTTTTCAAAAACTACTTTTATGCCAATATATTATTTGTGTATGCAAATATGTGTATGGAATCAGAAGTAAGGAGATTCATTGTGGATATTCATTGATCTAGTAATAAAGACTGCCAAAATCATACTTGTGCAACTATATGTGGTTGCACATGTATTAACACCTACTCAATATGTCAAAGACCTTCTTTTATTAATAATATTCATATACTAATGCACTCACAAATTGAGTAATGAGATCTTGTCATGCAACTACCAATTGAGAATGAGAACAATAAAGGATTGTATCTTCTTAAATATGTGTGCAAAATCCTATTTTTATCTTATAATTGTTAAATAAAATTTATGTTTCTAATATTTTTGGTTAACAAAATTTTAATTCTTATCAATTTCCTTCTCTCTTTATGTGTGTATATTCTCTTCCCTAAATATGTGAAATGTGTGAGTGTTCTAACAAATTGATATTTAGAGTTGTGTCGTTCCTAGAATTTGATGCTTCCCCGCACAAAAATGGTATCTTCCAAAGGAAAACTCTCAACTTCTCTACCATTCTTAATGGCATCTTTTGCTTCAATAATGTCACAAAAATTAAATACTGTAACACCATTGAATTGTAGGAGTTCCAATTGTAGTTTATGAGTGATGTAATGATTCAAGGAGTTTGTAATAAAAACAATTAGGATTACAAGTGAGACTCGTTAAAGAACCACATTGTTGTGGTTATTATGTTATGTGTGACCTATAAAGTCATTTTGTGTGTGACCTGGCAAAGCAGAAACACTCACCCCTTTCGTTTTATTTTTTTTAGGATTAGATGGTGAATCCAACACTCCATCTAAGGATTAATTGCATCCTTAGGGGTGAATATCCAATGTGGTTCGAGGGTTAGACCACTTCATTGGCTACCTTTGTTTCACCTTAGCACCAGTATATAAGCCGAATGAGGAGCCCTAAACTTGTAATGCCCCTTTTTATTTATTTTTATTAATAAGAAATGTCAAAAAGAGTTATTGTGCAGATAAAATTTAGAATTTAATTCGTCTGGAGAATTACAATTTGACAATAATTTAACTCATCATAATATTTCCATTCAAAATTCTCACTGTTTTATATATATACAAGATAGAAGAGTTATACATCTTATGGTTCTAATAATACAAATTTTAGAAATAAAACTTTTAACTATTCTACTCAAAAATTTATTTTAGTCTAATATGAAGCTTTAGAGGGATCTTCCTCATCTGTTGACTCTTCTCGTTGGTTCATATTACCAGCCTACACTGATCCCATTGATGATTGTGGTGGCTGAAGGGTTTGTGGTCGTTTCCGATTAGTTGGCAAATTGAGGAATCTACTTGGCGATGTCTGACATAGGACTATTGGCAAGTCTTTATGATGGAATTGTCAAGAAACTACAATGTTGGTGGGTCTGAAGGAGAATCAGACGTATTCTATGAAGGTATCATCCCCTTTGACTCTGTCATAAGTCCATATTTCTTCTAGGAGTATAATCGTCAAATGAAACAGCGGTTGATATTCATTAGCTATGCTGGGTTTAAAAGAGAGGGGGTGTAGGAGTGAGTCTGAAATTTATCAAGAATATTTTTTTTTTCACACAAGAAATGTGTATTTTTTTTTGTTGTCTCCTTTTTATTTTAGAAAAATATTTTAAAATATGTATAATAATTAATAAAAAAAAAAAAATCTTAACCCTCCGATATTTTTCTTATGTATAGACTGTTTAGTTAGGTGAAAAGAATGTCATACATTGATTTTACTAAACGTGGAAAAAATTACGAATTAAAATTTTATGCTTTGTATATTTTGGCTTAACTATTTTTTTACTCTCGAATAAAATTTTTTTTGATGCTCCAAATTAAATAAAATAATTTTAATCTCTAAAATTTAAAAAAAAATATATTTTTAGTCATTAGAACAAGACATTGTTAACGTAAGTGGTAAAAAATAATGAAATAACAAGTGTTCACTTTCAAGTGATACATCACTATTTTTATTAACATCCTTTAATTTTAAGGATTAGAAACACATTTTTTTAAATTTGAGGGATTAAAGTGTTTTTTTTTTTTCAATTTCATAGATTAAAAATATATTTACTCCAAATTTTATGGATTTCTTTTATAAACTAAAATTACATTAATAAAACCAAAGAACCAAAGAGAATACAAGATGTGCCTCAACGGACAGAAAAATAAAGTCATCATATAACCCACCAAATCATACAAAATCATATATTTACATAAACAAACAACCCATTAAAAGACTAATACCATACCCTAAATTTATAACAAAAAAAAAAAAAAAGCAAGCATATCCACCTCAAGCTGAATCATAAACGCAATTCTAAAATATCCAAAAATGATGATGCAATGTCAGCGAAACACGCATGATGCATCAACATGCAACAATAACATTATCAAAACTAACTCAACAACATTTAACCCTACAGATCTCAATTAATGATTTTGTTAAATCTACAGTATATAATTCAACAAGCAGAGAAAAATCCATAAGCCATAACTCCTACTCCAAATCAAGACAAGCACATAGATTCAAGAACCTAGCCGATAGAGGATACAAAACATCCCTAGTAGTTGAATTCCACTCCAAGAACTTATCTTTATCATTTCAACAATCTTTTGTGCTTCCATCTCCTTTTCTTTGAAAATATATGAATTTCTTGTCACCTATAAATTTCATATTGTTGCAAATCGTACCCTCATTCAACTTCTCCTAACTTTATTTGAACAATTAAACAGCTTCAAAAACCACATAATCAATGTCTTTACCTCATTTTGAAGGGCAATTTTTATTTCTCACCAATCTAAAACAATTATCCAAATTGTCCTCAGTATCATACAATTAAAGAACAAATAATCACTACTTTCCAATGCAAGTTACACTTCTTGCATAAACCATCCATATCTTGAATCACATTTCTTCTAATTAAAATTTGAAAGTTGAAATTCTATTCCATGCAAGTTGCCACACAAAAATTTGAATCTTTAAAGGACATTTTTATTTCCAGGTCTTCTTAAAAAAAAAAAAATCATAGGCCTAGATATATTTGAAACCAAAATATCATAGGCTGACTTGAAAAAACAATTCATATAGATAGGATTTGAAAAATGTTATACTTTGATTTTACTAAAATAAGTACTCCCTTCGTTTCTATAGAAAACCCTTTTAACCTTTTTAAAAAATTATTGTTTAAATTTAATGCACGCCTTAAGAAATATTTAATATTATTAATAAAATATTATTTAATCTAAAATAGGAATATATATGAAAGAAAGTATTTAATGAGACTTGAAATTTATAAAAACATCAATAATTTAATAATAAAATAAAGCTAAAACATATATAAATATGGTCTAGAAATAATTTTCTTAAACAGTATAAATTAATTGAAAGAATCTTATATATAAAGGATGAAGGGAGTAGAACAAAAATAAATAAAACAGCATCATGAGATATATTTTTGGATGGATACAAAATAAATACTTCATTCTTACACATAACTAATAGAAAATTGACAAGTAATAAAATATAAATAAAAAAGATTCATCATTTGTTAGATTTAATTTAATTACTTCTAATAAGAATATGATATAGGTTCAATTAACTTGTTTAAATTTTAAAAATATTTATGAAAAATTTTAAAGTAAGTTTTTTTTAACAAGCAAATAGGATTTGCTTCTTAAAATAAAAAAACCTTTTATTTTTAAAATAAATAATTTAAACAAACACATAAAAAATATTAGAAAATGTTTATTTTATTAAAAAAAACTTTTTTTTAGAAAAATAAGCACAAACAAATGGGTCATGTCATGATTAGGTTCCTTTAATAAAGATTTGATTTGATGAAGATGTGTTAAATATTTATAAAATAAAATAATTTTAATTTCTCTCGTTATCTTTTGTCTATATAAATGAAATAAAATACGCAATCAACTAACTAAACAAGAAATTTTAAAAGTACATTTTCTATGTACTGTTAATATATTTTGTAAGAAACTTAACTTTACAAGAATGAAATTTAATAAATAAAAATTGTGGCGCATGTTATTTAATAATCTTAAATAAATTTAAACTTATTAAAATGTTAAGAAAATAATATAAATAAAGACAAAATATATAGCGATAGTAGGGAGATCTCAGATGTAGAAAAAAATAATCAGATGTTTATGATGATACAAAGATAAGTCTCTTAATTTACAATAGAAAGAAAGAAATTATTTAATTATCATAAATGCTCAAATGGTGAATCTATTGATTTCATATTTTACCACATAAAAGACGAAATATATATGATAGCAGAGAAATTATCATACAAATTCCATAAATAAAGATGAGTCTCTCATAATTTTTAATAAATAAAATATACTAAAAATATATAAAAAGTATATATATAGTATATTTTATTTCATTTATATATTTGATGAAATAAAAAAATTTCAATTAAGAATAAAAACTAACATTTTAATATATATTTTTTCATATTGATTATTAACATGTCTAAAGAATAAAATTTTCTAACAATCATATTATATTAATTATTTCATTTATATAAATAAAAGATAACAAGAGAAATTAAATAAACTTATTTTATAAATATATAACATATTTCTACAAGATCAAATATTTATTAAAGGAAATTAATCATATTATATTTTTATTAGAAGAAATTAAATTAAATTTATAAAAAATGATTTTTTTGTACTTTGTCATTTATTAGTTTTTTTTTTTTTTTACTGATTGTGTATGAGAATGTGATGTTAAATTTGTCTGAATCAAAAAATATCCAAACATGTCCAAGTGGAAAAGAATGAATGATAACCTCTGCAAACGACAACTAAAGGGTAACCTCTTCCATTGCACTTTGCTTTGCCGAAAAGAAAAGAGTACAAAAAAGCATGTTCTGTTTTTGCTAAATATGATAACCTTTCCATTCTTATACTTGTCGTTTGTTTTGAAACGGCAACTTATGTCCGATCTCCATTATGTTTTGCCGACTAGTCTCAAAATGAACAGTCTCCATGCCTATCTACGTGGAAAGATACTAGCCGATTCAAAAAAATAAAATTAAAAAAATATACTTATTATTACTCTACATTCAACTATAAGCGAAAGATAAAAAAATTGGACTTAAATATAAATATAATTTTATTTTTTTTATCCTATTGAATGATATTATTCAAAAACATTTTTTAATTAATTGTGATTCTATTTTTAATAATTTCTTTTTATTTTTATATAAATTTCAATGACCAACTTTAGTAATTAGTGTGAAAGTTATTTAATTTTGTTTAGATATAAGTTTAAGAGAGTATTTTAGTACTTTAAAAATAATGATGTATTGTCTTTGTGTTGTGATTGAATCTTGATATGTGATATGTTTTACAATAACACATAATTGTCGTTGAGAATTTTGATATTTATGATAATTTTATTATTGTGATATATCTCATCTATCATATTTAAATTTTGCTGATATTTTTTAATTATAATTCTTATATAATTTATATAAATTTATCACAATTTAAATAATTTATTTGAAAAATAATGTAGTAGAATTTAGATAAGTATTATTCATATAAAAAAGACTTATATAAATATCAATAATTTTATTCTATAAATTTTTCAAATAATCTTAAATCAATAGTATAAGAATCTCGAAATTAAATATTTATTTTACTATAGAAATAAGTGTTAATTAATTTATTATTACATAAAATTTAACTATTTTATATTATTTTTAACAAT
>JAMLFT010012797.1:0-10182 GCA_026544285.1 Pachyrhizus erosus
ATATATATATATTTACATATTCACATGGCCGGCCAAAGAAAATGGGACTTTCTTTATCATTTGATTATATTATTAGGCACTGTTATAATATGAATGGTTCCAAAAAGTAGCCTTAACTAATTTAATGGCACGCATGGTGGTAGCTAGCTTCGGTTACAATTACAAATTAGGAAGGGGATCAAATGTGGTGTTTGCTTGGAACCTGCGGTGTGCGAAGAGTCATCGTAGAATCCATCTATTAATTATACCTCTCACTTTCAGCTTATTTATCGGAAATGGGACATCACATTGCTGGTCACGGTAATCTTGTAGGCCCAGGCCCAGGCCCAGGTCCAGGCCCAGGCCCAGGCCCAGGCCCAGGCCCTCCTTTTCTTTCCATGTTAGAAAACGATTGATTGTTTATCTTTTGATCCTATCCTTTGGGTAGATAAAGAAATGGCAAGGTCTGCCAATGTGTGTGTATGCTTCTCTGTAATCACAATTTCACAACTGCACAGTCACAGCTGTTTGAATAATTAGAACGACACACGAGCAATTTGTGTCTAGCAATTCACTGATTTAGATAGCTTTTGCTTCTACTTTAGCAATCACTGTCTAGCAATAATTAGCAAGTCACGTTTTTAATTTACAGGAAAAACTAAACATTTTTTTTTTGTTTTTTACTTCCTGTAGAAATCTTTGGAAATAAGGTGACATTTTGTAACTATATAATAAAAACAATGTTTATAAAATTTTGGTTGATTAAATTTTTTAATGAAATTAAAAAAATATTTTCTTAATTTTTGAAAGCAACAATGAAATGTGTTTTATTTAAAATGATAATTTAAAACAGATAAAGTAATAAGATGAATTAAATTACTAGTACCGATTTTTCATTATGAATATTGATGTATTGGTACGATCTCTATTATAATTTACCTAGACATAGCTAAACAATCAAGCCCCTCTGTCATTTGTCATCCAGAATACTTTTCCTCCTTGGATGAACCAGAAGGTCAGTTTGTATGAATGAATTTCCTTATATTTTCTCATTTCTGTCATATTTATCTATCTATTTACTATTATATAAATTTGTTTCCCGCCAAACTTCAGTAACATTTTCACCTTCTAATACTTTCTTTTCCCGCTTGGCCTTGCTATTGTTTACTCGCATTCTGAATGTGACATTTATTTGTATAGTATCGAGATTAAATTATTCTAAAAATAACAAAAAAAAAATACATTTTATCAGCATCCTTCATTTTTATAAAATTTAATAATTAAAATTAAGAATGAAATATAATTTTAATCTTTATATTTTTATTAATTTTTATTTTTAATTTCTGAACTTTTACATCTGTATTTTTAATTCTTAAACTTTACAAAATAAATATTTTTAATTTTTTTACAAAATACATGTTTTTAGTTATTGAACTTTATAATATTTTTAATTCCTGAATTTTACAAAATACATATTGTTAATTTTTGTTTACACATTTTGTAAATTGTTTAAAAATAAAATAAAAACTAAAAATATATATTTTGTAAAATTTAAAAACAAAAATGTTCAACATAACAGTTCAAAAATTAAAAACAAGAATTCATAAAAATATAAAGACTAAAAATATATTTTATCCTAAAAGTAATATATCATAACCACCAGATATATAAAAAAATGAACATTTAATTGTTTTATATCCCTCCTTTTTAACATTTACTCTATTCACTTTTACAAAAATTATTAAAAAATTAAAATAAAAAATCACTTATTTTTTAAGAACTAAAAATTATTTAAACCTTTTTTTAAAAACAAGTGTAAACATATTTAATATTTAATCATATTACTTAGTGAAAATATTAAAAAAAGAAGTTTTCTTTATTTTTTTAAAGCAATAATGAAACAATGTTTTATTGCAAATGACATTTTACAACAGATACGGTAATAAATTCAAGCTTAAGATTAATTACATTCCCAAGTCCCAATTTTTCTTTTTGAATATTGATACATCGGTAGTCTCCGTTCTACTTTCGGTTTTATCTACTGTTTTTATAGATACGAACAATGAAGACCCTCTGCCATTTGCCATCCAGATTCCTTTTCCTCTTTTGGATGAGCCAGAAGCTCAGTTTGTAAGGATGAATATACTTCATTTCTCTCAATTGTGGCATATTATATAAAAAAAACATAAATTATCGTGGGGACTACACCAGTTATCAGTCTTCGTCTTCACTACTCTCAATAAGAACAAGATTTTTCTTGGTCTTTGACCTCTTTGCAGCTCTACCATCAGTTTCTTGTTTATCAGTCGGGTTGGAATCAGAATGCTTTTCAATTTGCTCAAGTATTCTATTTCCATACTTTTTTGTCTTCAATTTACCAATCATCTTCTCCAACTGCACACACATAAACCATAATCATATCTATGGTCTGGATTACATCGACACTATTCTAGAAGCTGTGGACTGACTCTTAACATAGGACTTGCTTGGATAAATTTCTCTGGAAATAATTTTAGGAGAAGAAAATAAGCAAAAAAATAAAAAACTTCTCTATAAGTTGAATTAGTTTATGCATAAACTAATTTATAATAGTTTTTTCAACTTAATTTCTCCAAAAACTGATTTTAACTTATGCACAAGTTAATTTTAAAATGTGGAAAAGTTTTATTTTTTTGTTATTTTTCTTTCTTACTTTCTTCTCCTGAAAGTACTTTTAAAGAAATTTATCCAAACAAACTCAGTGTTTGGTTGGGGGAAATAGAAGGAGGAAAGCAAATTCCTCCTCATCCAATTTTTGTTCTCTAATATTTGAAAGAGTTGGAGGAAAAGGGAGGAGATTTAAAATATTTTAAGTGTAATGACTAAAATATCTCTACATAATTTTTGAAATTTAAAATTATAAGATTGTAAAAGTAGATTAAGTTTAAAGTCCCTCTTCTTTCCTTGTAAATCAAACAAGAAAAGAGTTAACTCCCCTCTGGTAAAACTCCTCTTTCCTTTCCTTCTCTCAACCAAACAAAATGTATAACCAAACAGTCCCTAATAGAAGCTTTAAGCTATATTTGGATTGATGGAGAATGGAATGGGATGAAATGGTATTGAATAAAATAAAGTTCCATTATTTGGATTGTTAAAAATAGAAGGAAATGGAGAGGAACTTGATGAAATGGAATGAATACTAATTTCTATTCCATACCCCTTCCCTTTTTCTTTTCTAGTTTGAGAGGGTATAGGATGGAAGTATAGAACCGTTATTTTTTTTCCTTATCATTATAAAAATAACTAAATTATGAAATGGTAAATTTGTTTGATAATTCCATCCATTCCATTTTATTTCATTATTTCCATCCCCCATTCCATTAGAATCGACTCAACATTAGATATCCAAATATAGCCTAAAGTTGCTTCTGACAATTTTCTCAAATTCATTTTTTGTTTAGATATAGATCAAAACACACCAACACAAAACTAAATTACGTAACTTAAAACTTGCCTGTTCCAGTGAGTTTGGTTTTTGAGAAGTTAATAACATGATTTGTTCAGTGGATAAGACAGAGTGTGGGCGTATTCCTCCATGAGCAGAGGACAGTTCTTTTCTCAGCTCATCAAGCTTTAGCTCCAAACCAGAGGACCCTAGACAGCGTTTCACTGATCTTACCCCAGCTTTAGTTCTCTGTTCAGTGTAAATCTCTAGTTTCACAGATTGCTTCCCTGCACATAAAGCGATGACAATCAGGGCAGAATCAAGTACATCTAGACCGTGCAACAAAAAAAGTGCCAACAAAATGAAACATGGAAAATCTGATGTTTTCAACTGTATTGGGTAATAGTAGCACATGCAGTTTAAACAATAACCAAACAGGTTATAAGTAGGTAATCAACATGTGTCCATGGCACTAAACAAATCGAATGCAGGCACATACACAACCATTTTGGAGGAAGAATCGGAAGTGTTCTGTGCTACTAGATAAATTGGTGCAAGCTTGGCCATAAATTGGAAAAATCAACCAACTTCATTGAATCAGTTTCTCGTTAAAGAATAATTTTATGGTTAAGCAACGAAATAACACAGCACAGATGTAACACAAAAGACTTTAATGGCTTTTGTCATGATAACTAGCCTTATAGATTAACATATCCGATAAGAAATCATGTGTACCTTGCAATATTTGCTTGGCTAATGGCCCCACAGAAATGTAAGCATTTGTGGCATAAGCTGTATGCTGAAATTCTTCTTTCTACATTAAAAAAAGGTTGGCTCTAAATCACCCGCTAAAAATATTGAAATATACATTTTTGTACTAACAGATCAACTGAGAATGCTTGGAGCTTTAAAATTAGAACTAATATCTAATGCAATCCAATAATTGACTATATTCCCCTATATCTACAAGGCTTGACATTCAATTTTCATATGGTGTAAAGTAACACATTTTGTTTTTATCTTTCTTTTTGTTGGGTTGGCATTGCTGTTTTTTTTTTCTTTTTAATTAAACTAATAGCATAATATATTGTGATTGGAAAACTGGTTCCATGTCTATAGATGTAAATGGAAAGCAGAAATTCATTGTTCACTAATTTTATGAGGCAATTCTCAAGGTCACGATTAACTGTTTGAGTTACATCTGTGCTTCATATGAATCTCGCCCTTTGTAAGGGACTAAACTAATTGAAGATTGAATTCTAGCTGTTCAGTGCAAATCATGGAAAAATAAAAAAGTGAAGTTTCAGTACAAAACAGAAAGCTAAGACTGGTGATTCTCAAATGTTGCAAAGAAAGTGGAATTGCTGCTGTCTTGTATAGACAATAAGTTTATTACCCACAAGGACTTGAACTTTTGTCTCGGACCCACAGCTCTGTTCTGTTTGTATCGTAACAGAACAACAAACAAACAAATGGACAACATTAATGATCGTACATTTTAGCTTAACAAATGGACATCAATAATGGTCATACATTTTAGCCTCAAAAGTTGATGAAAGGATAAATCACAGCCATAGTCTTAATATATGTCTATACTCTATAGTGTTTGCTCTTTAATTTTGACTTGTACACGTCATGAAGTTGTCTTGCCATGTCTACCATATGCACAAATAATTTTATGAACAAGAATCTTTCTAACTTTCAATACCAAGGGAACAATGTATTTACCAAAAACCGCTCCAGTAAAAGGTGTAAGATGAGCTGCTCAATTTCCTCTCGCTTCAATTCAGAACCTGGACAATTCAATGTAGCATTCAAGAAACAGAATAAGATTGATACAAAGATAAATATTGCAATTTTCGTGAATTATGAAAAAGAAAGGAGCAGGGTATTTCTATTTTGAATGAAGTTTACAGGAGCAGTTCACACAGATCTAGCAGTTTTGGTGTTATTTTCTTTTTCTTTATTGATTTTATTTTTTGGTCTCTTCACAATACAATTGGGTTTTGACTTTTGAGCCTCGGGTTACTCCTCCAACCGTATTGTTAAAGCATGTTAGGTGGCCGGACAAAACCAGACTTTGTATTTTATAGAAAATAATGTATCTAGCCAAATATAAAGTATAAACAGAGCAGAGAACAAACCAACCTAGTCCCTTCTGTTTTATTTTTATTTTATCAACTAATTGCAACATCGTTGACCTCTGATCATTTGCTTGCATATCTTGCAACAGTGAAACCGTTAGTTTTGCATGACCTGGAAAGTATCCCCATGTAAAAGGTTTGTGTAAATAAAATGGGAGGAAGAAAATAGGAAAAGGTTGAGAGATCAGAAAGGAAGAAAAAACAAAAGAAATCAATTATTATAATACAAAAATATAGGGGAAATGAAGAGTATAAAGTAAAAATTGAACCAAAATTGAACCACAAGTGAAAGCAACGAACCAGAGACATCCACTTCCTTCACCTCACTGGAGAATGCACAGCTGTCGCACATCCCTGTATTTGTAACATTGAGAGTATATAAAGCCTGAAACAATGGGGCAATCGATAAAAGAGAAGTAAATGACAAGATTGAAAGGTACCATTGCACTCTTGAAGTGGCTCAGCAAAATGCCGGAAAAAGGCACTTCGTCGGCATTGTCTTTTGGACTGCATCAAAGAGAATGAAAATTACAATTATTGTTGAAAGTAAAGGGTTTTCGTAAAGAAGGATGAAAAGAGAGAAAAAATACCTTAAATAATATTCTTATGTTTTGTGACATTTACAAAATACTAACCAAATAGTTCTATTTATACTGAATACTCAACTCCTAATCCTGATTGATCAAAGGAACTCATAACTTCTCGAAGATAAAATCCCTAAGAATAATTCAAGGGTCCTAAAAATGGGTAACACAATTATGCACCATTTTTTCTTTAATTGTATATATTCTATCAATTTAATTTATAATAATTCAATGACTTAATGTGCATAATCATCTTCCATAATCAGGAAAATGAAAAAGTGAAAGAAAGGCACTCAATCTGGTCACAGTACAGCATACAGAAAGGACTAAAGCTGAATGAATATGCTCATGAAATCATCAATGATGAGAATGAAACTTTAATATCTGTTGTTTCGTATATATTCACACTTGCACAGATAGGCAACCAATATGCCTAAATATTTAAGAACCCTCGCCTAAACAAAGAAGAGGAAAGAGAAAGAAACCAATGTTCTAAGTTCTAACTTTAAAAACTTTGAAGGAATGAATAAGCAATTACTGAGAAGAGACCAACTACCAGTAAGAGTCAAATATCACAGAAGAAATTACCTGACAATATCGTACTATGTCATAGAGATTCTGCAGTCCTGAATTTTCGTAGAAGACCATTGAGCTCTGAGAAAATTGTTATGATATTTGATCACATAATCCAGCAATCTATAAGCAAGTCTATATGTAGATTAATTCCAAACATGAAATAGATTAATTCCATTTTTAGCTCTCTATATAACTTTTTATCTCATCCTACATTCTTAAATGAAATTGGTTTGTCTTAAAATGTGGGTTTGGACCTAACTCAATCCACCAAAACCAACTTGTAAGGTGAGAGTTGCCCCTAACTTATATATTTTAATTTGGGGCTAAACCACCATCCCCAAGATGCAATTCAGGCAACTTCAAAAGAGGTCACAATTAAGGTGCTAGGAGGAGATCAGCAATTAAGCCGGCTTTCCAACACTCCCCCTTGCGCCCAAGACTTCCAGTCTGGAACATGGCAAATGCAAGGGGCCCAACAATGGATCTAGAATAGCCTTTGATATCATTTTAAAATGTGGGTTTAGACCTAATTCAAACTTATAAAACCAGTTTGTAAGGTGCAGGTTATCCCTCACTTATATATTTTAATTTGATTGTATCAATAGCTTATATGGGACCAAACCACCACTCTCAAGGTTGAAATTCAGGCAATCTCCAAAGAGGCTGCAATTAAGGCGGCATTCCAAAAGTGCCAAAAATAGACCTCAATATCCAATGGAACAATATGTCCAAGCTCAAGATACAAAGGTCTTATCTCCAGCAAGCTCTAGTTTTTGCAGAAAAATATTAATGAACAGAAATATGCACACATTTATAGTTAAGAGTGTTGCAAAGTTTCACCTGACGGGGAACATCACCAGGTCTAAAGTACAGTAGGCATTCAGAAGGAAGTCCATCTCGGCCAGCCCGACCACTTTCCTGTCAAAAAAAAAGTTACATGAAAACCATCCCTGCACTTTCGTTCACATGCCAGCTTAAGCAAAAAGGATCAATGGTCCTTTTTATTGAAGCCTCTTTGCAACCCCCATTTATCTTCATTAAATTGATTTTTAGCATAAGGTTTGGGAAGCATGAGCTTTATCAATGCTTCAAGCCCAAAACACTTTTGCATGAGAATATGTTAGATAAAACCTTTCCTAGGCCTTCACCGAACAAATTAAGCTTCTCGATAACATAGAAAGGTTATCTAAAAGGAGAAAATCTTATTAGGGTCAGGGAAAAACCTGGTAGTATGTTTCCATTGATTTACTCAAGCTGTGATGGATGACAAACCTGACTACATGAAAATATCTAGCATTAAATGTTATCAGCTACAATGAAGGTAAAGCAAATACAATATGCAAGTCCACCTGGGATGTCACTTGCAAAAACATTCATAGGCAGGCTTCTCTATGCAACAAAATAAGCTTCATAATCCACCCATGCAAGCATCAATTTAAAACAATTCAATCATGTAAAGAATCTTCATAAAGATATCTGTAAGACTCCAGCAGAATTCTGAACAAAAGAGACATCACAACACCAATTACAAGTCATCACATCAATACTCAACACCCCCCCCCCCCCCCCCCCCCCACAAAAAAAAAAGCAAATAGAAAATTGATTTTTGGCAGTCATAAAAAGAATCCTTGTCAAACAATACATCAGTAATGCAAAAAAAGAAAAATGCAAATGCACATTAACAATGAAAAAGAAAGTTAAGCGTGTGTTTGTGTTCATATCTGCATTAAAAGCTTGGAAAATATTACAAAAATATGATACTGACAGTCTGAGGCTATCCTATTTTAGTGGTGAAAGATTGAAAATAAACAGTGGCTTTACATTTATTTTTTTCATATAGAAAACTATTACAGTTGCAAAATTGTTATCAAAAGCATAACAATTACATCAATTATAAGATACTGCTGAGGAATTTTGAGAGAGCATTGCAATACTAACCATCTGGTTTGTTGATTCCCATACCAAAAGCTACCTGAAATGTATTAAAAAAAATGTTCAATGCTGTAAAGACCAGAAGTAACAAAAGCATGTCACGGGGAGACAGTTGTAGTGATACATACTGTACCAACTATGATCTGCAGCTTGTCATTGCTCCACCTGTGTGATAAAAAGATCCATTAACTCATTTGGTATTGTCATCATCTTTTCACTTACAATCTATTACATATTCACAAATATGAATGATGTGCAAAAACAGTTGGATCTCAAATTTTATAGGATATAAGATCCAAGAAGAAGAGCCATATGCTGTCTCTGAAACTGCTTTCATACCATTTAACAGGGCCCAAGACTGGCAAATTGAAACCTACGCTCAAATTCAGTCAAGGTCTTTAAATAAGTATTCATGGATTAATGGATACAACCGAGCTAACAAGTCACAGCCAATACTGAAATCAAGGCAACTGTATTCATTTAGTTCCTAAAACACTGGCAAGTAAGACTTTGGCATTCAGTGATATATTCAGCACTCATACACTCACAAAAGACAACACATTACTTATCTTTGAATTAGTATTAATATGTAAAAGTGACAACATTCTGATGATTACTTATCTTTGAAGAAAATTAGTATTAATACGTAAAAGTGACAACATTCTGATGATTACTTTACCGCATGTGAATTTTTTCCCGAGCATTTACATCCATATCTGCATGATAATGATCAGCTGAAATTCCTCTTTCCCTCAACTCCTTTGCAACCTAAAATAATCTTGACAACAAAAGGGATAAGTATCTACTCTACCTCAAAAGGTGCATATGATAAAGGGGCACAAAGATATCCACATTTGGACCAAATAGAGCAAACACTATATTATAATTCTAGAACTGGAAGTATTTTAGCATTTGAAGCAGAAGATAGGATGCAATGAAACACAATTTTTTGGATGCTAATTCTCCCAATTTAATTTAAGGCACATGGTTAGCAAGGGACAAGAATATGTGAAATTATAAATAATATTTCTACTCCCTAATTCCCAATGTAGCTTTTAGTATTTTCATCATAGGCTATATTTACAATTCAACAGAAAATTGTGCATCCTCTGTAGTTGCTCAATAAAATGAGCACCATAAGCTCCTGGGCAGTTTCTGAGCAAATCCATTGAACACCAGAATGATCAAATAATTTGTTCGAAGCATATATGGAAAACAGAAGGAGAATCTTGAATGATCATTATTGTTTATAGTAACTAATGAAAAATTATTTTTAATAAAAATATATTGATGATAAATATCCTCTAACTATATAAATAATATTTTATAATTTTATATTGGTATATATATTTAATTAATATTATCTTATTATTGAAAATTGTAAATATATAATATTTCAAAAGTAAAAATAAACAGTAATAAGAAAACATATTACACAAATTAGAATTGAAAAATATAAAAAAAAAGAAAATCATAACAGATAAATAATAATAATAATATGATACTATAATAACAAAAAAATTGGTAATAATAAAAAGATCGG
>JAMLFT010012799.1:0-10181 GCA_026544285.1 Pachyrhizus erosus
TATTAAAAAATTTGGTTAAAAAAATTATAATATTATTATTATAAACATATTACTATCTTTAAATTTAAATTTAGATAAAATTAAATTTTATTAATTCATAAAAAGGCCTAAAATAATTAGTATTTTGGGTCCGGTCCGAGCGACTTTGCTCACAATGTCTCAGAAATTGCTGGCTGCACCCTATATATATATATATATATATTAAATTAAAACTAAGCAAAACTTCAAAACGGCCCTTAGTTCTATGATATCAGTGTCAGCCCAGCGAAACCCTCCTATTCGTTTGCCTTTCCCTTTTGTGAGCGACCCCGGTGAAGGTAGCTGGCGACCACCGTAAATTGACGCATTTCGTCCACTCCAGTGTGCGCATCCGATTCCGAACAGGTATTTTCTCCTTCGTTTTTGTTTCATGATTTGTATTTTCCGGATTCATGTTCGGTAGGTACGGATAAACAAAGCCGTAAGCTATACCTCTTAAATGGCTTACGGATTATTGAATCTGTACCTACACAAATTCAATCCCTATTTGTATTAATTTTTAAGGTTAATTTCTCTGTCTCTGTTGTTGATTGGTAGCATCTATATATAGTGGCATTGAGTTTTTTTATTCATCCTGAACTCTAACGTAATCAAGAAAAGGGACCAAACTATTGCACATAATTAATTCTTCACACAAATGGCACCCTATGTACAGTAAATAAGCTTAAATATACCGGGCAAGTAAGTTGTTCTTGAAGGCCTCCTCTTTCTTTGATCTTATTTGTGGCTGTATAATAAGTTTGGCTTTTGGAATCTGTCTTCTTTTGCTCTGTTGTAATGAATTTTACTCTCTGCAACTTATGCAACGATCCGATTGTTTTATTTTTTTGTATACAAGTGCATTTTACTTTCTTTTCAACCCCTGTCTGAATTTTTAGTTTCCATGCGATCATGCGATGCCATTATCGATGAAATTTCTCCTTTAGTTAAACAGAATTGGACTTGCAGTCCAAAATTAATACTCCATCTCAAACCAAATTAGTTCTCAATATTGAATATATAGTGGAAGGATGATGTTGTGGTACAAATTCAGAATACTATGTTAGTATTGGACTTTCTTTTATCTGCAATTCATAATGTTATCAATTGTTGCATGTTACTAGTTTAAAATTAAATACTAGTTTTATCACTGATTGTGAACTGGGCACTCATTTAACGACCAGTCCAATCTTAATAACATCACTGTAATAGTGTAATGCTCTCATACCATTACTCTCTTGATTCATTTTAAAATTTTCACAACAGAGTTTTGAAATTTCATGAACAAAATTGTGCCCTTTCTTATGTTAGGGTTAAGGATAAAGGATAAAGGGATGATCTACACAGCAATTGACACGTTCTACCTCACAGACGAGCAGCTAGCAAACTCACCTTCTAGAAAAGATGGCATAGATGAAGCCACCGAGACCACCCTTAGAATCTATGGCTGTGATCTTGTCCAAGAAAGTGGCATTTTGCTCAGATTGTATCCTTTTGATTGTGTTCATTTTCTTTTTAATTTCCATGTTTGGTCCAAATTGCTTCCTTAATTGTGTGACAGGCCTCAAGCAGTCATGGCTACTGGGCAGGTTCTATTTCATCGTTTCTATTGTAAGAAGTCATTTGCACGGTTTAATGTCAAGGTCAGTATTATCTTGTGATATATTATTTTCTCTTCTTTCTCTCTCTGTGCTTCTTGAATTACTATGCTCATAGTGTCTCTTTGCAGAAAGTTGCTGCAAGCTGTGTATGGTTGGCTTCAAAACTGGAGGAAAACCCTAGAAAAGCCAGACAAGTAATTATTGTTTTTCACAGGATGGAATGCAGGAGGGAGAACTTTCCCATGGAGCATTTAGACTTGTATTCCAAGGTCAGAAGTTTCTCATTCTCACCTTTCTTTGCCTATAGTACACAAACATACTACTATTTGCATGTTTGGTGTTGCATTCCCAAGCTTGGACTTGTGTCAAAGTGGAAGTAACTACTAGTAGCTTCCACATTTTTTGTGATAATTTGACGTGATTTGAGCATCAAACACATGCGCTGCATCTTATTTCAATAAATTCTAGTTATTTGAATGTTTTCTGTTTTCTTTGTTCTTGAACAGAAATATGCTGATTTGAAAATGGAGTTGAGCAGAACAGAAAGACATATTTTGAAAGAAATGGGATTCATTTGTCATGTTGAACATCCTCACAAGTTTATATCGAATTACCTTGCTACCCTAGAGACACCTCCAGAATTGAGGCAAGAAGCTTGGAATCTGGCTAATGATAGGTAAATAATTGCTGATATTATTTTTATTATGCTGGTTGTGTGTTTTTCCACATGTCCATACTGTACATCATGATTTATTCCCTTCCACAAAATTCCTGAATTTGACTGTATCTTGTCTTCTATTAAACTTTTGAAGGTTTGCTTCTATAGTAGTTTTTGCCTGTGATTCCAGTTCGGATGTTTTATCAAGGTGATTATACTTGGATGCAATATACAGTTTAAAGAGATGTGCCTGTCCTGGTAACTCATTTCATGAAGTATGAAAGCAAAACCTACATAAAATTGTCCAGTAGTTTTATGTTTTTGTTTTTTCCCACGGCCTATTCATTCTTCAAGGATTTAATTTTACCTTCTTAAAATGAAAACAGTAGTATTTATAAAAAGAAATAAATGTTTTTAAGAATATTATACAGTACTACAGTCTTGGCAGAGGAGTTAGCCAAAAGCATCACTATATTAAGGTATATAATTTTGAGATTCTTTTTAAACTGTTGAATCCATTCAGCTTGTAGTTGTTATCAAATGAGTAGATGTTTTGAAGGGTATCATATCTTGTTAAGCTGTTGGAACTGTAGATTCTCGTAGCTATTGACAAACGCTTGATGCTTGTAGTCTTGTATGACAACCTCGATCCAAGCACAATTTGTAGTGGAGTAAAATATTTGTTTACTATTCACTTGCCCAACTGCAATGTGCTGCTATTTTTGGTTATGGCTTGTATTCATCATCTTTTACTACAACTTCATGCTTGCTGTCTCATGGCTTTTATGCTTCCCTAACTCTCTTTTTTCATGCAGTTTGAGAACTACATTGTGTGTTCGATTTAAGAGTGAGGTTGTGGCTTGTGGAGTTGTATACGCAGCTGCTCGCAGGTTCCAAGTATCCCTTCCTGAGAACCCACCATGGTGGAAGGCATTTGATGCGGAGAAGTCTGGGATTGATGAAGTGTGCCGGGTTCTGGCTCACCTTTATAGCCTTCCTAAGGCACAATATATACCAGTCTGCAAGGATGGAGACTTTACATTCTCCAACAAATCATCGGAATCGAAGTCTCAATCAACATCAAAGGTGATGCCTGAATTGTCTGTATTTATATTGTAGTTTGCCTTAGTGGTGTAATATGATTATATCAGCATCGGTTGGATATTGAGACAAATGTCTAAACTTGTATCGACAATCAAGTATAAGGTTTTGATCATAACATACTAATTTGTAGGATGTTGCGCAAAATAGTCCCCCAACTGATACTGACAACTCAGTGTCAAAGGGCGCTCAAGGAGAAGCTAATATTGAAACCAATGGTGGCAGGGGTGCAATGGTAAAGGTAGCCATTGATAAACTGAAAGATACTAAAAGGTCTGATGATGAATCCAAAGGCATGGCTACAGAAGGAGAGGCAAGAGATGAACCCATACTGAAGTCCAAGTCTGACCGAAAAACAGAGACCACTGGGGAGACACGCAGAGATAGGGACAGGGATAGGGACCGAGATAGGGACAGGGAAAGAGATAGAGAGAGAGACCGGGGGGACAGGACAAAATCCAGAGATAGAGATCGAGGAAGGGATTCTGACAAAGAACGTGAACGAGAGGAAGCTGAGAGAGACAAACTCAAAGATCGTGGTCACCGTTCTAGGGAGAGAGCAAAGGATTCAGGTATCTTTATAAATTTCTTGTGTGTGTGTTTTTTTCTTTCTTTTGTGTATTTTGGGTTCAATTATTAATATTTTGTACTGGATGCAGGACATTCAGAGAAGTCAAAACGGCATTCATCACATGGTATGAATCTGTGTTAATGGGTTTGGCATTTGTTATTCTTTTAGCATTCCATCTTCCCTTCTCAACACATTTGGATTTTACAGACCGGGATTACCATGGTTCCTCTTACTCGTCAAGGGAGAAAGATCGGCATAGACATCATTGACATTATTTAGAAGATATTTCAAGATGCACCCGCGTCGGTGTACATGACACCTGTGAAAGTATCAAGTATTGCACGTCCTCTGATCTTATAATCAGTAACTACTGCCAGACACAGGAAGTGTTTACAGATATAAACAATTTAGGGCTCATTTGGGATCTTATTTGATAACTATTATGTAAACATTTATGTATAAATTTTTTTATATAGTCAAGGAGAGAATAGAGTTATTCTATTTTTAGAATAGAGTTAAATTTTTATTTAAGTTGTAACTTATTTTCATAAGTTATCTTGAAGAGTTAATTGAAATAAGTTAAAAATAACATACAGACATATAATAAGTGATTTTTATAATTTTTCAAATATTTATATAAATATTTTATCATAAGATAAATTTAAATAAATTATAAATAAATTCTTTTTAATGTCTTTTTTATTTGTTGTAGTCACCATCACATTCAACTCTGCCCGTGAGAGGACAGGACAGCTGACTTCAATATATCTTTTGTTAAGATAATAGATAAAAGCTGAAGAACTGAAGTTACGCATGTTAGTTGCTTTAGTTTGTAACTAGTAAACGATTATTTTTTATAAATAAGTATTTATAATATATAATTATAAAATATATAACAATATAAATTCTCGTCGTATTTTATTTTTTTCATGATTGTGTTTTATATTTTTAAGATATCAAATGTATTTGTTTTGTTTAATGTTTTCTTTCTAAGTTAATAGAAAGATTTTTATAGGAAGTTGTGATATTATTTTAATTTATGTTATAATTAAAGTTTACAGTAAATACATATCTCTTATATAAATCATATTTTAGATTTTTAATAAATCATTTAAATTATGATATAAATTTATTTTAAATTATTGTTAATTTTTTTTAAAAATATTAAAATTCAATCTAGGATTGGAGATACAAATAGTATGTTGAAAGGAAGATATTTTGAAATGGTTGAGAAAAAGATAGTTAGTTACTAGAGAAGTGTGTAAAATACACATTTAAATGAAAAAAAATATATAATGAAAATTTTCTAAAATAGGATTGAGGAAAATTTATAAATGATTTTTTCATTTACTAAGAAACAATTGAATCAAATATTATGTTAAAAATTAGACAAATTATTAATAGATTAGATTTTGTTGATTTGGAAAAGGTCAAGATTTTATTTAAGCAATTAAGATTGGAGGAACCAAAATTACCTGTGAGTTATATGAATAGAAAACACAATTATCTTTGCTATGAAAGTGTTACAGAACAATGATTGATTTAATGAAATATATTTAAATGCAACAATCATTAGATGCATGACATGTGATTTTAGTTTGATCTCAAAATTAAAATTTAATTTTTATTACATCTTCTTTCACTTGTATTCATTCAGCACATATATATTATGATTGCTTAAAAATATATTTGATAAAATATTTGAAGAGCTTATAAATTTTTTAACTAACTTATAAACTAATTTAACTAAATAAATTTCATTTCATATACGAGTTTATTTTTGTAACTTATAATTTATTTTAATAAATTACTTCAAATAGCTTATAAAACTACCTTAGTTTTCTTTTTTATTTTTAACTTCATTAATTTACTTGAATTTTTTATTTTTTATTTAAATGATTAATTATATCTTTTTATATTATTTTATATTATTTTATATTTATCAAACACTTTCAATTTAATTAATTAATATATAAACTTCTAACCTTTTAGTTAATTTATCAATTTTAGTTAAATTTATCAAATATAGCCTACATGTTGAATCTATTCAACAGACCTTTCGTAAAAATTGAAGGACCAAATAGAGCCATGTAACAAAGATTATGTTGCTTGGATGGAGCACCCATTGGTCAATAACACATCAAAGTGCACTTTATACACCTGTCTATTAAGAAAATGATCGAGCTCAATCTCAAACAAACAGCAATGAAGATTTGAATTTAACCTTTATCTTATTAGACAGGTGTATCTTTCACTTTTATTCGAAGTACAAGTTTCCAGAACAAACAGACTATTGATTCGTTATTATTTAATCGCCAAATTTATTCAATATAATGTTTAAAATTATTTTAGAAACTGGAAAAAAATAAAAGTAAGCATCTTTTTGGAGGGTTAAAAAGATGCCATGCAGGAAAGATGAAGATTTAGCTTAGATGGAGAGTTATAATAATAACTACCATCAAGTAAAACCTTATTAGTCAATAATATCTTATAGTTGATTTGATTTCTTGGACCACAGATACCCCAGGGGACAAAATTGAACTAGGGGACCGAGGTAGTCACCTGTGACAATAAGCCAAATAAGAAACCATCATGCCTAGACAAAATCAGAAAAGGTTTGTGGGAACACAAAGATATACAGAGAACATTACTAGGTTAAATCAAAACAAAATAAGAAAACCAGGTGTCCTACAATTTCTTCATGTCTCTCGTGTTTTCACCCACTCGTTAGCCTTAAACATGCAGCGGCACCATCTTATCTTTCTTGACCATTATCCGTTCTTTTATTGTCCCCTTGACAATCTTACGAGAATAGAGGAACCTTTTCAAGCATCATTACTCTTCTTAGCCTCCACTCCAGCATTTACTCCATTCTCCATCTTCATATTACCAGAATCACCAACTTCAAAGAAATTAGTAGGCAGGGCAGCAGGATCGAGTTCAAAAGATCCTCTTGGAACACCCTTCCTTCCATTACCAGTCATCTTGTAAGAAGGAATTCGATGTGAGAACTTGTATAGTTCATTAGGTCGGACATAAAATATGTTCACTCCATTCTTCTCAGTTCTCTGAAAGAGACTGACAAATCCTTTCACTTTGCCCAGATAAGCAACTTCAATGCCAACATTCTCAGCAAAATCTGATAAAATTTCCACATATTCGAAGTCATATTCCAAATTCTTTTCTGGATTAGAACTCCATTTGATATCCCAATCTTTGAAAATTGCCCAAGTTTCTCCCCTATTAGGATATACCAGATAAGAACCTTTGCCACTTCCTTTTATGCACCGCACTTGATGAGAGAACATAGTAAGATCATTAGTTTTCTGAGAACCACCAAGTCTGAACTTACCGCAACCAATAGGCAAATCTGCATCAAGCCAATCAATCTCATCATCATCATCAGGGTCAGGTTCCAACCAAATAATCTGCAACTTAAAAGGGGAGGCCACTTTCTTGACAAGAGCATAAAATCTTGGCATCGCATCATTGCTTTCATAAATTGCCCACAACTGATTAACAGCAAAACAGTCTTCCTCCTTATCCTTCTCAAAATCATTGAAATCTGTATCAGGACAGTGAAAGATCTCTGGACCAGAAGGAACATTTGAATTCAATGGAGAGCAGTTATCCTCTTTTGAGGTTCTAAGACCAGCTTCTGGCTCAGGTACCTTCTCTCTGTACTGATCAGCAACACCAGCAGCTGAAGTAGCTGGAATATTGTTATCAGTTGACCAACCACTTGCAGGCATGTTTTGTTTCTCAACTTCATCGGCATTAAGTGGCCCATTTTTTTGTGGCTTTTTGGAAGAAATTTTAATATCATCATCTTCAGAGGTTTCCATATATGAAACGTGCTGCTTTTTCCTGGAAGATCTCCTAGCATTAACTCTAAAAGGATCAACACCATTTTCTCGAACATTGGAATCTTTCATCTTATCACCATTTCTAGAGTTTAAACTTTCCACCAAATCTGGTGCTGACTGCCTTACTCTTTTACTTCCAACATTTTTACAAGCCTGTGACTCCGTGCATCTGGATGCCGGAACATAGCCATCTTTACTCTTTTCATCTTCACGATGACTACCAACTCCAGCATCACATTTTTTCATAGATGTAGGATTTAACAGCACACCAGTGCTTTCTAAGGCTGGTTTTGGGGGACCATGCATTGGAGCCTCTTTCTGGATATTTACTGAAGTAGACACTGATGGTGAGACACCCCGGTATACCAAACTAATAACATGAGCTTTAAATGACTTTAAACACTGCTGACAGCGTAAGGTTGCATTTACAACAAGCATGCAGTACTGGTACTTAGTATTACAATGTTCGCAACATGTCCAGAATGTCATCCATCCAGCTTGGTTGTTAGAACCAGTGACATTGGAATAAGAATTCTTCTGATAGTTTGTTGCATTTGCATCATATTTTGCAGCAAACACATTCCCATTTGAGTAATGGTGTGAATCAGAACTCTTCTGATAATCTGTTGCCTTTGCATTATGTTTTGCAGCAAACACATTCCCATTTGAGTAATGTTGTGAGGTCTTAGGCACAGCTCCAAGCTTGGCATCATACAAAGCACGCTTAGCTTGGTCACTCAAGACCCCATTGGCTTGCCCAATCAACTTGAAAGCAGCTTCTGCACCAGCAAACTTATTCTTATCAGGATGAAGTAGCAGTGCAAGTCTCCTGTACTGTTTCTTAATGGTTGCTTCATCAGCCAACCTTTCAATCTGAAGAATTGCATACCAGTCCAAATCAGAGGCAAAGAGTTTTTTCTGAGCAGCATTGTGAACCTCACAAACCGTAAGAATCTGGGCAATGTTTTCAACATCAGCATAGAGTTTTTTGGCCTTGGTAGCAAACTTGAGTGCCTCCGCAAATTCACCTCTTTGCATTCTAGCTTCGGCTATTTGCCCAGCCCTGACAGCCTCGTCCTTGTTGCATTCCATGGAAGAACAATTACTGAAATCCAACCAACCTAGTTCTCCCAAATCTCACTAAAACTTAGAAAGGGAAACTCGTGTAATTCTTTCTATCTATTCACAATCCAGAAGCAGCACAATAATTTTCACCTGATTGACACAAGCCAACCAAATACGATGAAATTAAACCTAACTACCAACATTCCGCGCAGTGCTTAAACAAAACGTAGTATAAGTATGAATAATCAAATATGCACGCACGCACGCACGCACTGTAAATTCAGAATTTGACAATTAAAGAGTTAAGAGAAAATGTACCTGGTTTAGAATACAAAACATCAGTCAAAATCGAGGAAGCCTGGGATTGATTTTCACATCTGAACATAACAATGCTTGGTTCTCCAATGCATGTTGAGGGAAAGGAAAACAGAGTTATTGGTTCTGTAACGAGTAAACAGAGATGAACTCACTCACTGTTACTTAGTTTGAAATGAAACCCTAAGATGATGAAATGAAACCCTAAGACGATAAAATGAAAAGGAAGAGAATGGTACTTACTTGCAGTGCAAAGTGCAAAGGTGAAGCCCCAAAAATCGAAATAAGAAGCACTAAAGCATTACGCGCGCGTGCGAGAAAGATTCATATTCATATAATGCAAGAAGGAGAGGGCGCCTCAAAGCGGGAGTGGAAATCAAACAAAAATTTCAAGACGAGAGAGAAGGTAAAAAAACGTTTACTGAATCGGAGGGAACATGGGATTTTTCGTGATATGTGTCCAAGACACATTTATTTTGTACCCCATTTTCTTTCTATCCATTACAAACAAAGTTTTTTTGTTGAAAAGAAAAATGGTGTAAATAAGCTGAAATATTTATGAATTGTTTAATTTTAATCTATCAACTATTTAAATATTTTTTAATTAAATAAATAAATTCAACCTTATATACAAACATCATTGTTATAAATTACATTTTTTCTCTTTTTTTTTTAAATTAATATTATATTATTCTTCTCTCTTAAATTAAAAATTATACTCATTTCTTCTTCTAATATACTTAAATATATTTTTTAAAATTTTTTATTAAAATTTCAGTAAAAATATGTTTCTAAAATATCTTTCACACTATCATTTTTTTAAAGATACAAATATATTACACTTTATTATTATATAAATAAATATTTAACATTTTATTTTTTTTTATTAAAATAATATTTCATAAAATTTATTTTAAATATTTTATTTAATTATATTTTTTTATTATATATATATATAGCAATTTATCTCTTAATTTTATAATTAA
>JAMLFT010012801.1:0-10180 GCA_026544285.1 Pachyrhizus erosus
TATATTTTAAGCTTCCGCAAATTGCTTATTTTGAGTTCATAGAAGAGGGAAATTATGGTGGCTTTCTCCAACAATTAAATAGTTATTGGTGGACAACAAACTCGTAAAAATTCTCGGCTGAAAAAACACTGTTTGACGCACTATTTTGGACAATCACGTTCTCTTCTGGAAAGAAAGTTTACTTATACATAGCCCTCGCGAAAGCCTAGAGAGAATAAGAGAAGCATGTTCATATTCTCATAGATGTCAAAAATAATGTAAAATTAAGATTTTTAAAATCCTAAATAGTTAGGATTCTCAAAAGAAACACAAATAATAAAATGAAAGAAAGATAAAAAAAAAATATCCAAATAAAAAAATAAAAGAAAGATAAAATTATCCTAAACTATTCCAATCCACGTCACGACAGATGAGTGTGACAGCTTTTGTATCGTCAATTCTTCTCCCTGTAGTGTGTTCATGGCTGTGATGGTCATCACGAGGTTTGAAGACTCCTAGATTCCTAGTTGCTAATGGGTGTAACTTGTAGTATTATATACATGTATGTTATTGTCTGATGGATTTGTTGACATATGACAATTGCTAGTAAGTGTCCTTGAGGTTGTGTTTGTTTTTTTTATTTTGTTTATCAATTTTGACTTTTTGGTTAAATTACCAATAATATACTTTATCTGGTCTTTATTATAAAAAAAACTAATTTCATACTAATTTAAAAAATTAATTAACATTATTTAATTTTAGTAATCTTGTTTAAAAATAAGTTTTTTTATTAAATTATTTTTTATTAGAATTTGACATTAATAATAAAAAAACATTGAAGATAAAATCTCAAATAAAAAAGTATTTTAGAATATAATTAAATATGATAAACTTAATTAAAATTTACTTATTTTTAGGATTAAATATATAAATTTGTTAATATTTGAGATTAAAATAGTATTAATAAGATTTTATTAAATTTTTTTCCTTATCTTATGCTCTATCGAAAGGATTTGACCTTGTTTAAGAATTCAAGTCTAGAATAAAACTCAAACTTAAAGAAAGCTCTTTTTTATTTTGGGATTTTGCGATTTGATTAAGTTTTATTTGGACAATAATCGAATTGACCTCAAAAAATCTGTATTTAATTCAAATTAAAAGAATAAACCAAACATTTTATCAAACTATTTGGAGATAGCCTGACTATCACAACTCATTTTTTAACTTCTAATAGTAAGGTTAAAATCACTTCAAATGTATATTGGTTCAATGTTCAAAATTTATTATTAAATTCGTATTTATAACCTCTCTCCCTTCCCCCTCTAAAAAAAATACGGAAAGAGAGGAGGAATAAAAGTTATACTGTCTTAAATCAGTCGGAAGACACCTCCAAAGAACTGTTAAGTACCATAAACAAGTAAAATATTGTCAAAAGTCAAATCTGCATTGTGTTTCATTTTGTCAAAATCACTACATTGAATTATTATAACAATTTGCCGTCGTGAAAGGGCTTTTAAGGAAAAGGAGAAACTAAACTAAACTAAAGAATAAACAAAAATTTCTAGCATTGGGAGTGAACTTAACCCAGAATAAGAATCACAAAAATATAACCTTGTTTCACCAATCTGCTACGTGTACTAAACATGCATCTGAGCCAACCAGGCATAAAATTGTAGGCAGGATCCATCCATTTGCCTTTGAGTATGGAGGCACCTCCAAAGGTAGAACGTCCCAAGAGCAACTTGCTGACATCAGTATATTTGATAATTCTTTGTTTTTGTAATAGCCGTTAAATATTTGCTTGATTTTTTTTAGGTACCGGATCAGTAAAACCTTACTCAACTTCTTTGATAATTCTTCGTCTCCGTAATGGCTGTGTTGCAATACTCCCTGGTGCACTGTGAGCTTTCCTCTTCTCTTCCTTCCTTCTCTTAGCATCCGCCATAACTCGCATTAAAGTCGCAGCTTTGAATATTGGTTTTGGCAAGTGCCTGTGTCTGTTGAGCAAAACAAAAACAAAGGACTAATAAATAAATAATTTGACATAAAAGTTCGTCGGATATGGTTCCTAAAAATAATTGCTTGATCAAATCTTCTTACCTTGCAATACGGTTAACTTCAGGGAGGTGCTTGTAGCGTTTTTTTATGGCCTCATGATACTCATGCTTCTTCCGTTCCCTTGGCATAATCTATGGCATGATAACAAAGAAGTAATTACCGGTCAATAAAGGGTTTTTCTAAGAAAATAGAAATAACTAGGGATGACCAATAGGCAATAAATTGCGAAACAAACATCCAAATTATGATGATTGAAGGGCCTTAGTCATAGATCATCCACAAATAATATATGACAAAGAAAAAGTAAGAGGACAAGGCAACAATGAAACTCAATTAAACTAAAATGTATTTGGATCCTCCCAATTCTACTCTTAGCATGACTTTGGTCAATTGATACTTCAGCAGGAACATGAACCATGAACAGAAGATGTATGCCTTCGCTTATACTAGTTGGTGTCTATCTCACTACTAAAATGACAGCCACGTTATAAGATAACATAAGTAGATCCAAATTCAAAAACGAAAAAGAAAAGAAAATTTATATAAACAAACATAACTGAGATTCATCTTCCAATGATATAAACGTTGCCCACATGATGCTGAGGATATGATTTTATACATCCATTATTTGATTCAAATCTCAGCAACGCAATAGGTAAAGAAGAAATCTTACAACTCCAAGTTGCTCTGATGCTTTAGCCTTCCAAAGCCTAAGGTTAGTGTCATCACTTCCTGAAATCACATAACTTCCATCGCCACTGAACTTGACACAAAATACCCTACATAACATAGATAAAGATCAGCCTACCATAAGATAATAGAAACTTTCAGTAGTAAACTATGCAAAAACAGCAATAGTATTTTGTTATACATCTAAGGCTTACACTGGTTGAAAAGTGACGTGAGTAATCAAACACAATAGAATGTTCAGTTTCATATGTAAATTAAGCAAACCTTTGCATTCTCTTAGTATGATAAATCTCCTTGCTGTGACCACCATTATACTGGAAAATTCTCACCTACAAATGAGAAGTCATTACTAGATATGAAATCATTCTCTTAGTAAGACCAAAATGTCAAAAAATTAAAAACAAAATTCAAGGAACTAACAGTTCTATCATAAGATCCAGTGACAAACTCTCGTCCGGTTGGTGAGTAGTCAATATCCATCCTGTAGAATGAAATGTAAAAATGCAGGTAAGATAAATTCCAGAATTACCAGAAACACAATATTTACAGAAAAATCATCTTACACTGCAGAAACGTGATCTTTGTGAACACATTTAGCTTCATCTAACTTCCTAGCATCATAGCTATAGCAGTTACCATCTTCATTTGCCTGCATGGCAATGAAATTTGTTGATAGAATATAAAAATATCACTAATGAATATTGATACTATGATACAACAAAAAAAGACATTTCAACCCAACAATATCTCATATGTTAGCCATAGCCAAAACCCTAAACAATAATAGCTTCAGAACCATCGGATAAATTCATATGATAGACTTACAGCCGTAAAATTTATAGGTTCCATTGGATTCCAAGATATAGAATTTGTTTTGGTCTGCCACAATGAAGTAAAAGTTAGTATAATCATGAACATATTTGGAATAAAACCATATGATAAGGAGGAAAAAACTGAACAGTAAAAATGATGTAGAGAAATGTGCCAATGATGTAACTGTGAAATTAAAAAGCATATAACATATTAGGGACCTCATATAACAGCCTAACAATAAATTCACAACGATAAAATAACAAGAACAAAAACCGCAGCCATATGTCAAAATTTAAACTAGTGATAAGAAGTAATTACCATCATTATCATTTTCCTCACTGGGGAAGACATACGTAAATCATACAGAATTATGCTCCGGTCACTAAAATAAGAAGAAAACAGATTAAAAACAGGTAATTCACGCATGAGAGAAAAGTACATTAAGACAACCAATATTTTTCCTGATTTATATAGTAGAGTAAAGTAAACATTATTCAAAATCTATATAAGTAAAACTTGAACAAAAATATGCATACCAAAAGAAACATAAACTAGTCCTCTTATATATTTCTTTTCCTTTCAATGAATGAGATGACTAGCATTTTTCTCCAGATGACAACTATTGGAATGTATAGCAGATATCTCAATATCATAAAATAGTTTAGCGTATCACAAATGATCCTTTATGCTGATACTAATAGAAACATCCCTTAAGACCAATGTCTACCACCCAACAACAAGAATATAAAATGGTATTTCTCAAACTAAGGAACCTTTAAACAATCATGTTGACAGTACTACGGCTTTAATCTTAGACATGGAACATAGAAATGTGATGTTAGTCTAAAACAAGCATAAATATCAACTTATTAAACAGTAGAAATAATCAATAATTGAGAAAATAACACAACATTCAATGACATTAGCAACAATACAAAAAAGATCTGGATATCTATGGGGAAAAAACCAATTGTATTGTGATTTGTGATCAGTATTACAGTGCTTGACCTACAGGCAATTTCACATACCTAGCTGAGGTGGCCAAGAGATTTGGTTCTCCAGGATTAAACCGGACTGAAATTACTGTATCTGTCCCCCATTCAAAACTGTTTATTGGCTGAGACCTGCAGAAAGGAAGCAATAATAACATGAAATAAACATAAAATTTAGAAGAGTCAACTGTGATTCTAGTAAAATAAGTAGAGCAAACAGAAATTGATATTAACACCTGTTGTGATTCCATATATCTACTTGAGCACCAGCTGTGGCAAAATGCTCGCCATCCCACTGGTGATCAGCACCCCTAAAAATTAAGGAAAGTAAACGGTTCAGTAAACATAAAAATCAAACAAAATAACAAGCTATTATTTTCCTCTAGGATAATTTACTCCAAAATTTACCAAAATGCATTCTTCCAAACATGAACACTTGCTGGCTGCACAAAAGCAAAAATGGTTTATAAAATTGTGAGTTAGTAGTATACCCACTGAAACTAAAAAAGAAAAAGTAAAAAAATACCAGCACAATATTTCACCTCAACAGTGCTCTTAGTTGAGTCGTCTGACTCTATAACAGTAGCAATAGGAACACTCCAGAGTCTGATACTGAACACAAATTCCAGGTTCATCAGAAAAATTAGCTATTGAAGGCTAAATGTGAGAGTTAGATGCAATAGAAAAGACTTAAATATCAATTTGGTTCCTAAAAAATAGTACCTTTTGGTTTAGGTCCTTGAGAAAAAAAAAAATATTTTAGTCTCTGTTATTAAGTACCAGCATTAAATAATGTATAATGTCGTAATAGGAACTATACCAATCCAGTGACTTATCACATCATCAAAGACAATCAGTCACATATCATTTTTTTCAGTAAACTATGTTTTTAAATTTCTACAGTTAATGACATTAAACTAGTTAATAAAATATTTAAAAACACAATTTGACAAATAAAAATTACATGTGACTATTTTGTTAGATTCTTTGATGACATACCAAGTCATTGACTGTCAAAATCATGTTATGTTATCATTTAAAAGACAACAGGAATTAAAACCAAAATATTATTTTATATTAGGGACTAAAACCAAAAAAAATAATATTCAAAGGACCAAAATCAAATTTTATTTTCTTAAGGAACAAAACTAAAAAGACGTTATTTTGTAAATACCAATTTCATATATAAGCCAATAGGGAAAATTGAAAAGGTTGATTCTTACGTGCAATCAGTTCCACATGACACAAGAATGCGTCCATCTGTAGATGCTGTCAAGCCTCGTACAGCACCTTGATGACCAGGAAACTGACAAACTGTCCGTCTATTTTTTTTCAAATATAACAAGCAACAATATTAGACAAATAAGCTGATGCATAAGTGAATAAATAACTGATGTTTCTTTTCCATATATATATTTTTGATGCATTATTAAATAATTTTATCGTATAATAACTACCATTCTTCAAAAAGCCAATATATACCATTAACCAGAGAAATAATAAGAAAATCTCATATCATATTTGATACAGCAAACTAGGGTTCATTCTTAATTAATAAGACAGAACTATTGCTTCTTTTGAGAGATACTTATTATCTATGGTAGTACATAAAATGTAAACAGAAAGGAAAGAAAGAAGAGGTATCTCTGCTCAGGAATTGTTAAATTCTGCTTCTTTTTATCTGTCCACTTAGTAATTCAAGGCAATATCTAAAACTATATTTTCATATATGCCCTCTAACTAATTCCTAAATACTTAAAACACTCATCATAAATGAGAGAGAAATAACAGTGAAGGTCATACTAGGAAGTTAAAAACAATAAAAAAGAACATTAGTTACATTCCTTAATGTGTGTGTTGTCCCCTAAGTAAACAGATAAAAAGAAATGGATAGAGAAATACAAAGAAATGTTCTTCATTTCAAAGAAACTGCTAATATCAAATACTTGATTTGAGTTCTTGATAGAATTTTTTTCCTTTTTGAAAAAAAAAAACAAATTGCGAAATATTTTATTACCTTGAAGCTAAGTCCCAGAGACGAATATCTGTAAAACAGCAAAGACAAATGTTACAGTTTTTTTATATGCATGCAACTCAACTCATCCAGCATTGTATGAAGATAACAATGTACAGGGGATTGAGCCTGATGTGCAATAAAATGATAATGCAATGATGCATAATACCTAGCACCATATAGAAGGAAAATCAATGAAAAAGCAAACCAAAATGACACACAAAAATATAAAGGATCAAATTACAACATATGGATGAATATTGAATAGTAAAAGTGAATGGATATGTAAGACATTTCCCATGCACCTATTTCTTATCTCTTTAGCCTGCTAATATTTAATGATTGATTCTTCTATGTGATGCATTATGCATAGAGAACCATACTAGTTTAAACAACTGTGCTTCATAATCAGCAATGGTTATGCAGCAAGCATGAAAACATTTACTTACATTCTTCCCGCAAATAACAAGGAAGGCTTCAAAAAGTCAACAACTAAAACTGTAACTCTACACTACCCAGAAAATTTTTATAGAAGTTGGCCAAACTTTGCCAATATTATACGGTGGTTGTTAGAAAGATAAGTCACAGTAGTGTTGAGTATTCGGTACTCATATTTCAAAGAGTCAATATTCAATAATGATGTTACTAACTCATTCTGGCAGAAGAATTCTGGTTGTCTAGTATTGGATTATGAGTTTCATATATATAGATATATACACCCTTGAATAACAGTCTCCCCTTATCTGGAACATTTCTAGTGCTCCTAACAAAAAGTAACTACTTCCTGAATTTTAAATTCATAATCCAACCCACCATATTTTGGAAATCCACCACATAGCAAAACAAATTTCCTCGTCTTCTCTTCCAACCTTCTCCATCTCCGAACCAACACAATAATTCAGCCATTACTTCCTACAACTACAAGTACACATATAGCTGCAGGGGCATAACTAAAAAAGGAAAAATGAATTACCTCCATCCATCGAACCGGAGAATATCCCTTTCAACTGACTAGGGTTCTTCGTCATACACGAAACTGCATCTATATGCCCATCCAATGCTCCTAGGAATGGTCTTGCAAAAATCTAAATCCTCAAACATTAAAAAACAAATATTAAGGAGCAGATAAACTTCAAGTCCAATATAAACATATTGATTGCTAAACATCAAAAAACACAAAAAGGGAAAACCTGACCTTATCCAACTTCACTGCATTGAGAGCACGCACATACTCCACCGCCTTCTCTTGAGGACGGAGGCTGGGATCGTAATTCCGGAACACCCTCTTTTCGAAATCAAAAGGGCAGCGTTAGAAAAAGCAAAAGGTTGTAAATTCAATCGAATTGAGCAGTTAGAAGAACAAAAGTGATGAAGGGTCGTGTGCCTGAAGATCTTGACTTCGTTCTCGAGTGAACTCATCCACAGAGCGTGATATTACTTTGACCTTCATTGTATGTAGAAGCAGAGAAGAAAGAGAGACCACCCACTCAATCTGCTTTGGTTCTTCAATCTCCTAATTAGAGAGCAGAAAAACCCTAAGATGATTGGTGGAGGGAAGCAAGGTTCGAGGCAGAAAGGGTTTTAGAGCTGTTTAATGTAATGTGCTGTTTTCGTTATAGACACGGATACGGGTCGGACGAAAAATCCGATCCAATTCAATAAAAAAAATCCAAAAAACCATTAAATCTAATGTATCATATGTTTAGTCGGGTTGTAGGGTGGAAAACCATTTTTTTAATTAAAAGTCGAGATTTTTTCTTTTTATCTTTTTATCTTTTTTCTTTTTTTCTTATTTCCAATTATCCTTTATCTCTCACTTGTCCCATTCCATAATTTCTCCTTCTTGGAAACCTAAAAACCATCACCATGCACTCCGAAAGCCCATTGCCTGAAAGCCCTTACAACACCCTCGTCGACGCCGTCGTCCACGTCACCACCAAGGGGCTGTATGACAAGATTTGATTTTTGGATCTTGATGGTAGTTTTTGTTTTGATTTCTTGTGTTATTTTCTTATTCTCGATGTTTTTGGTTTCCGGTGATGGTTTTAGTTTCTAGTGCTGATATTGTTTTGGTTTTTCAGTGACTGTTTTCTTTCCAAAGGTGGTTATTATTTTGGTGGTGGTTTTCGTTTTCAACATGGCGAAGAAGAGCACTTTCGATAAGCGATGACGGCGGTAAGAGAGGCAGCGGCGTTGGTGGGGTTGCGATAAAGTTGTCAAAAAGCAAGCTTGGAAAGGGACACATCCATGGAGATGGAAAATTCGTGAAGGAGAAGAAGTAGGGACAAATTTGTAAAACAAGAGAAAAAATAAATAAAGATAGTAGTAACTGATAATCTGATGCAAACTTTGAGTACTTCTAGTATTGAAGTTTAATAAACTTTGCTATACAAAATGCTCAAATAATATGCTTCATCATTTATCAGGACAAACTCAACCTAAGTAATTTTGGTTGATTATTACACTAAAATGAAAGACTGTGCTCATTAGAGAGCTCTGTCTCAAAATCTCAAACTATGCAAATTAGAGGAGCAACACATGAGGTTTCAAGTTTGGAGGTCATGGAGGGAAGATATGGTTTTTTCCAAGTTATATGTGGTCATGTGTCATGAAGACCCTGCCATGTGATAATACCAAATTTTGTTGAACTCTCTAAAATTTTATGAATTATTAATCATGCATGACAATAGTTAACAGGTTAAAATATAACTTTACTTCTCTTATTTTTTTTCTAATTTGTAATTTTGATTTTCATTTTAAAATAAAAACATTTAGTTTATTAATTTTTAAAAATTAATAATTTTGGCTTAGATTCAATTTTACTTATGTTTTATTTTTTTTATTTTTTTTAATTAAATACTAGTTTTAATATATTTATTTAAAATATAATCAATAAATAGTTTAATTAATTAAAATATAAGAAATAAATAAATAAATAAATGTAAAAAAAATTGAAGATGAGATTAAATTAAAAAAATTTTAAAATTAGAAAACTAAATATTTTTATTTTAAAATAAAAATACCAAAATTAAAAATTAAACAAAATAGAAAAATTAAAATTATATTTTAACCTAATTAATAAATAAAAAGGTCAAATTCACTCAAATAAATCAACGTGTATTTAGCTCAATCCAATAAGACTCTTAAAAACTACTTAACCAAAAATTCATGTTACTTACACCCAGAATGAAGTCTAAATTATCTCATACTTTTAACGTTTTAAATTCTATTTTTATAATTTTTTAGGTGTATAAAATAAGAGGCAACTAGAAATGTATTACTTGTGATTAAGTTGTGAAAATATTTCTAATATATAAGTTGATCATAAACCTAATGAGTTGACGTAGTAATTAGACATTTTATCCTAAAATATAATCTATTTAACCAAAAAAAATGTGTTTGACTGTGAAAAAACTTTTCAAACTATTGACAATTACAGTACCGTAAATAATATTAGTCTTTAGTTCAACGGGCTAGAGGATATATGTCAGAATCAAAGATACATGACAAATTGATAATAATATGAGTATTTATGATTTTAATCTATTTATAAATCTTGAAACACAAATATATATATATATATATATATATATATATATATATATTAATAAAGTATAAGTAAGTATTATTTTAA
>JAMLFT010012802.1:0-10180 GCA_026544285.1 Pachyrhizus erosus
TAGTTAATTAAAATATATATATATATATATATATATATATATGAGATTTATAATTAATTACGTAATTTAATTCGTCAAATTTTATTTAACAATTGTAATTAAATATTCTTAATTTTTACAATAATTAAGTGTTTGCATTATATATAATTTTAAAAAAATAATTACAAAAATATTTTTTTATTTTCACTAAATCTATTACATTTCCTAAATTAATAAAAATATCTGGTTTAAGTTGGGTCAGATTTATACAATTTTTTTCGTCAAACCCAATAGAACTAACTTTATCAATGATGATTCAGTATAAGTTTATAGGATCAAAAGAATTTAAATATTTTTTTAATTTTTTAAAAATTAAATATTGTTTTAATTGTAAATAATAATAAATAAATGCAAAAATTATATAAAAAATAATTTATTTTAATAGTTTATAAAAAATAGTTTATAAATTAGTTAAAAAAACTTATAAACTCTTCACATATCTTACTAAACACACTAAAAAAATTATATTAACAAATTAGTTCGTTAAGGAGTTCAAAATTGAAAGTTTATTTGTCAAACTAAAGATATATAATTGAGTTTGAATAGGTTAGGTTAAACCAAACAAACTGAAATTTAAACGAATGTATTTGATTCAAATCAAGTTTATAAATTATCCCAATTAAACATTTCTATGTAAAAATATCTCATTATTTTTCATTTTATTTTCTTTATAAAAAAAATAAAATAACTTTATTTTTTAATTTTGTACTATTTTTCTTGCAATTTATTAAAATAATAAACAAAATGATCAAACATGGGGACAATTGTACAATTAAAAGTGAAAATAAAAAAATGAAATTTCTGATAAATATTTGCCAAAGAAACAATAACCCCCACATAGAAACAAGGAAAACCACCCCATCACAAAGAAGATGCGCAGGTTCTTTGTGTAACCCATGTGATGGGTCAACTTTATTCCTCTTCACATGCCTTGGTTCTTTAATTCCATCCTTTCAACTTCAATTGTGACTGTGAAAGAAGACTAACTCCCCAGCTTTCAATTATCCATAGATGCAAAAATCCAAAACATGAAAGTTTCTTTATTCTATTTACATACGATATTTAACACTGGCTACTACCATTAAGATTAGCAAGCACCATAATTTTAATTTAGGAACGCTATCCGAAGATGCTTCCAAATTATGAGAATTAATTAAACAAAAGAGTGGTTTGTTAATTTAGTATTTGTTTAACTCATCAACTACACTTGCGAAGTTATTAACCGTTATTTTGGTAAATGTTCCTAGCTTGGAAATGCTTCATCATGAGTTAAGAGTTCATAAATCGCAATTTTTCCTTAAGATTATATCAAGTCATTATTCTGTAACATGGCCAATTGTGACTGATTGGAATTTACACCGATCACAGATTTGAAAAAGACTACAATAAGAAATTAGACAAGTCTATTTTTCGTTTTTAAGGGTAATGTAGCTCCATTCTAAGCAATATTAGAGCTCCAACCTTTGGTAACATTGAATTATCTGCATAGTACAAACCAATCTTCTGATGGCAGTTTTAGGTATACATCTTCTCCAGAATCCCAGATCCCTTATTGATACATAAATTAGTGCAACAGCATCACTTCCTGTAGAGGAAGGCCATAATTTTAACAGCTCTTGATGTTAGTCCAAAACCTCAAACCTGTGTACTGATCTAGTCCAACACAATACCTGTACAATACTACAATTTCTTCTACTTGCTTCAGTCTTGGAGGTACCTTGAAATATACAGAAGAAGGTTTGTATGTCATTGAGAAAAATAAGAGTTAGGCCATATTTTGCAATTAATCAACACCAAAGTTTGAATTAATCTAGCAAATGACAAAGATATGATAGTTATATTTAGCACAGTAATAACTCCCAAATATATACTACAGGATTATTAACAAACGTGTTGGAATACAATGTAAAAGTCCACAATTATTTATATAATTTGCTCATATTCTATTGGTGTAAATCTCCTCCATCTGATGCACAACAAAACGTTTGATGAATTCATAAAGTCCCTTGATTTTTTTTAGAGTTTTACTACTCACTTATTTTTAAGGTAAAGACCTCCAAAATAAATCATGTGACTTTAAAAAACCATATCCAGCTGCATTCTTGGTGTTACTTTCCTTTACTAGGCTACCACTCATTTTCCTGATTATGTCTAATATAAAAGCTATTTGCCAAAGTAAAAGCATATTTTAATTTGTCTACCTTGGAGCTCCCAAACTACATTCTACATTATGTCCAAAAATATTAAATCAAAATGGTGATATAATAATTTCAATATTTATTCAAGAGTTACAAAGATAGACAGTATTTGAAATTTCAGAGCTTATATCATGCAAAAATAGTTAGTATATATAATATCATTTCAGTAACAACCCCAATCTATTTCTTAATTCAACAATAAGTTGCCGCCACACCCAGCTGGCATCACTTTAAAAGCATTAAGAGAAATATTAATTAATAAAAAGGTTAAAAACCGTCCAAGCATCATACCCTCCTGACTTTTTACCCCCATTCTATCAAATAAGCGAATAATAAAACAAAATTAAATTTAAAATGGAATAATTAAAACACTCAAATACTCAATTGCAAATAGAAGCCACGGAAAGATGTAGATAAGAAAGAAAAAACAATTGGTCCTTATGGAGTCACGATTATTAGTTAATGGCCATACCGATATGGAGACTAGTGCGATTTTGATAATATCTTAAAAAAAGAAAAAAAGAAAAAAAAGTTCAAATTCTCTTCATAACAAGGTAGTAACTAAGGTAAATTTTAATTTAATTTAATAAATTAAGATTTTGATATACGTTTTTTTTAATGAAAGATCAAAATATACCTTTCTCATTTAAAGATCATCGAACCTCTATCAGAAAATTGAACCTCTGTGAGTATATTTAAATTAAGAACTCAACTATTTATTTATCAACTGTGCTGGATTTTGTTAGTATCAACTGTGTTAGATCTTGTTGGTATAAAATTTAAACATTAATGTATTAAAATTTAACATAATAAATGAAATTGCCACGACTGACATGATGATATTACTTCGTGAGTTGTTGTTTTTTTTTTCCTGGGCTGCATGTGGAAGGCTCACACTTGGAATCAGGCCACATTATATTCTTATCTTATTATGAGTCCAATTGCTCCTATTATGTTACTTCTGCTTTTGGACATTTGCCCCATTTGCTCCTGGCCCATATGCTTCTTTTAATAGCGGTTACAGATAGAAAAAGAAAAACAAAATTAAGTGAATATTTAAATTAAAGTTTGTAAATTTAAATTTGGGTTAAATTTGATTTATAAATTGTGTTTGTAAAAATAACTCAAATCTTATTTTTAATAGATTGAATTTACAAGTAAAGTTTTAATGTGCTAAAATATTTTTGAGATTAATTAAACATGTGATGAAATTTAATTTACTGTCTAAAAATATTTTTAGTTTTTTAAAAATACTTTATAAATGAATATTTAAACATGTCCTAAAACATTTTTTTTTAATTTAGTTTTGTATATATACCATATTTAATCAATTAAGCTAAATCTTTTAAATTTAATTTTGTGTATTTACTTTCCAAAAGAATGTCAATTGAGACTCAAGAAAATCATCATTTCGCGTATGATTATGACTGAAATGAACATTCGTTGCATCTGTATTTTATATAAATATAATTTAATAAAGTCAAGATATAATATTAAATGAAAACAATATTGTTGATTGAAAATTTTGTTATGAGATTTTAATTTTGTTCAAATTAGTATGTAGTATCTAATAGTTTAACAAATTAAATTACATCAATTTTAGAATGAAAAATCAATGCACACTATTCGATTACTTACTATATGGTTTAGATTTTAAAACTGACGGAATCCAAAGATTAATTTTGTAAAAAAAAAAAATCATTTCAACTTAAAAGTTTATTAGCTTAAAGGCTTCTCAGCCCATTAAAAGACTAATTAACCCGTTTAATATACATAAAAAAAAAGCCCATTTATTAATAACTTAATTTGGAATAATGATAATGATATACTTGGATTGACTGGTCCGATGCCTCGGACATGGCAAGATTATCACATTCACCTTTTGATTCATAAAATCAAATTATTCTTTTATATCACAGTTTTACCATAAAATTCATATGAAGCTAATTCAGAATCGTAAAAGTCGTGATAATTGAGATATCTATATGTCTTCATTCATATAAAATTATAAAAGTGTCATATTATTTTTGTTAGTATAAAAATAATATAATTTTTTTTTACATTAATTATTAGTAAAAATATTATCAACTAAAAATAAAATAAAATAAAATGTCCAACGAATCTGGTATTTAATTGAATCAGAATAAAATTAAAATAAAGTTGATATGTATTATTATTTAAATATATTGAAGAAATATAGATACACTCCAGTCTTTGTAATGTAATTACATGAATGCAGTTTCAAGCAAGAATATTAAACAATCAAAGGAAATGAAGTGTTCAGGTATACAAAGATTATTGTTGATCCACCATAAAAGATATTGCATGCATTAGCATCTAATCTGACTTTATTTATCTGTTTATCTTGCGAATGATTGAAGTAAGCTTATCAAGGGTCAAGGGCTTCTCTAGGTAGTCATCTAGTCCTGCTTCCATAAATTCTCGTACACGTTCTGTCACTGAGTGTGTTGATACACCAACAATCATGCTATTAATCCCCATTGATCGAAGTATCTTTGTAGCCTAATACAAACATAAAATCAATTCTATCAACAAGATTCTTATTAAATTGTCATATTATAACTGTCATTATTATCATTTATAATTCCCTATGAAACAATAAGGATCATGCATATATACTTGACCTACGATTCATTTTAGAATTGTACATAACGTAAAAAAAAAAAAAAAAATAGAGTTACCTCAATGCCATTCATCACAGGCATATCCCTATCCATGAGAATTAGGTCAAAACTTTGTCCGGATCGGTGAATTTCTATGGCTTCTTTTCCATTTTCCGCGACTTCAAAATTCACTCCAACACTCTCCAGCATCTTTTGATGAACCATTCGGATCACAATGTCATCCTCAACAATAAGTGCTGTTAACTGACGAGATTCCATGACTTTCAACTGTTCTTCACGAATCTTTTCCTTTAATTAGTCTTTTTCCCTCAAGCACAAAACAAAAGTGCAATATATTAGATGTATATGTTCCATGAAAATGTATGTAGAATGCTAAAATAGTCTTGGACTACCGGTAATTCAACATTCAAAATTGTTTATGTGATAGTATAAAATCTGAAACATCAATTATCTATGCAAACCTAGTGGCCGGTGTTCACATACACTAAGAGAAAAAAAAAAAAGATGTGATAAATAATATAATATGATAAAATAAGAAAAATGAAAACGAAAAGTATCAATAAGATGCATATATTATAACAGGTATGTAAATATTAAAAATAATTCAGGTGTCAATCAGTAAAGCATGCATGAATGGTCTAAAATCTGGTAGGCCACTCTAAAACAACACATGTTTAATTTGACACTTACCTGAATGGATAACTCTTTATCCAAAAGCCACTAGGAGTGAATGATGGATAAGTGACAAGCAAGTTGAGCTATATATACTCCTTCCACATGGTTCGAGAAAAAGATCTATGGGCTGCTAATTAAAGCACGAGGAAGAGAAAGAAAAAACATGTGGTATAAGCTTCAGTATTGGATTCGGAAAAGTATCTTATAGGATTTTGTTCAAAATCTCAAAATCTCTAGTACTGTATTCTTTTACCTAAAATGGGTTGATTCCCATCTTTATTAAACCTCTGGAGCATCTTTCCTATTTTAACCAAGACAGACAGACAAAATATTTCAATTTTTTTTTTTATTGATAAGGGAAGGGAGTGTCGTCATCCCTTTCAATTCCTTTCCTTTTCATTCCTTTCCTTTATAAACTTTACTTTTCTTCTTAGGCCATTGAATCAACCCTATCTACTGTACAATAATGCCAGAACAAAACAAAGCCACTCGTCCATTCCATTTTTCTATTAAAAATACAGTTTATATTTAATTTTCTCTACCAAGATGGAAAGATGTTATGCAATTTAGGACATGTTTGTATAAAGTTAAAACAGATTTTGTTCACAGTAAAAAAATATTTCGCTGGCTTAATGTCGTTTCTTGTGCATTTATACCTTTGTCAGTTTGAATTTTATCTGTTAATCTTACTTCTCAATGTGGTGATGAAGCAACACTGACACAACAAACATTGTTATATATGTTAAATCGGTGCCCTGGTTTTAATCAATACTAGATCCTTTCTTTGTTTGGTGGGTTATCCATTTTTGTTGTTCTTCTTTGCATTTTATAATATCTCTTCCATGTTAGATTCTTCTCTCCAACTTTAATTTGGTTTTCTTCTCATTCATTTTATAATTACATTAATGGCAAGCGAAGCTTGTGTCATATTTGGATTATTTGTATTTAAAACTTGATAAATACAAAATCCAAATATGGTTTTTTAGTAAACTAATTAACACATACCGTGCTTGATTTAAAGAATATTATTTTCCTTTTTAGGTACCAAACTTTGACCTTTTAGGAATCTATCTAAATTTTTACGTTTCTTGATCAAATTAGAAAGTATCCATTTATTCTTATATAGTTTCTAATATTTGGAGAAGTGGTTTTTTTTTTTTTTCGGCAAACAAAATAAGTAAAAAAACAACTTTGTATATTCTGCACAATATGTCTGTCCCCTCGATTACCTCATCTTTGATGTCAGCAAAATATAGGAATGCATGGTAAGAGGTTGCGACTTTGATGGCGTGTGCCTTAAATAAAAAAAGCAAATATCTTGCTTTAATTAAAAAGTGGCATCGCATGATCGTCATCCGTTTAATCCGTTGTAGAAAGTAGAATTATATTTTTAATATATTATTGTAACACTTTTTATAATTTATTTATTTTTATCTTTTTATTACGTAAATTATTTTATTATACTTTTTTATCTTTCTTTCTTTGTACTAAAAGATATACAAATATACAAATACAACTTTTCTTATAAGAATGACTATGAATTTACACAAATAAAGTACCTTAGTATATTATCATATCCATTCGATGTATTTTTAATTTTACTTTATTCATTCCTTTACTTTCTTCTCCAATGTCCTCCAAGTAAAGTTTATGTACATAAAAATATGGTGCAAAAAACATTTCTGTATTTCCAATAAGAGTTATGCTGCTTGCCCGAAATTACTAAACCTCCTCGGAAACCTAAACCTTTTAGGTTGCCGATTTTTGGTTGATTGTTCTCTTCCTAGAATGGTCCTCATTTAGCTTTCGATCGAATCTCCTATTTTGGACAAAAGAAGAAAATGAAAGGTTATATATCAAATTATGTGAATGATTTTGACGACATATTTATGTATAGGGACTGATAGTTATGTTATTATGTATACAAAATGAAAATAAATAATTATTTTTTAAGATATTTTCCATCCTTTTAATGTAAAACTATTTTTAATTTCTTGAAATATTAAATTCATCACAAGTATTTATTCCTTACTTAAGCCTACTTGTTGAATTATCATTCAACTTATACTTATTGTCACCAGGAGCATTTCTTGTTGGTTAAATAATAATTATATTATTTAATTAGAATTTAATTTCTATATGACTTTAATCTAAAAAAATTTACATAATCATCCCATAAAAAAATATAATAAGTAAGATGTTGAAACATACAAGGTCGAAGGAACTTAAATTGAAAATTTTTATCAATAAATTATGAATATGTCATATAAGTAAATTTGACATCACTTCAATCCAAAATCTTAAGATATTAAGTTTATGAATCTTTCTTAATTTTATGTTGTTTAACTTATTTATTTTTATCTAATATAAATAAAACTTCACTTTCACACTTATATATGAACATCTCTCTCTTGAATCTAAGTCTCTTCTTAATATGATTTTAAGTTTATTTATGTAATGTGTTCGTGTATGGTAATAAATATATTTCTAATATTTAAAATAGTATTTTTTATTATATGATTTTTATGATAATTAATAAACTTGTCATACATGTTAATTTGTGATTAAATGACATTATAAAAAAATTATTATCAATACATAAATCATTCTCTCAAATATATATGCAAATTGAACTTTTGCAAGAAAATTTGGTTACTTTTGTGGTTCAAATATTTTTTATAAGCAATATATTATTAAAAATCAGAGTACAAGGGATGCTTAACTTATTATGGACAAAAGTCTTTTAAAATCAATTTAGATGAATAAAAATAGACCAACTACATAATTAATAGACCTACTAAAAAAGAACAAAAAACACTATCCGTTTTGACCCTAAATCATATCTATAATATAGCATTTATCAAGTACATTGAAATAAAAAAATAACTTGAAACATGATATTGTTATGCACGATTCAAGTAAATCATACTACAATTTTTCACATAAGATGGTAGACATTACACATTTTTTCCTTCTTAGTGTAGAGCTAAATTGGACATAATGATAAAATAAAATTATCATAAACAAAGTTGCTAATTGTCCAGTTCACTACACACCAAATCAATGTCACTGGGCAAGATAGAAAAAGACGAAGACTGTCTTCCTCACAAAAAAGCAAAACACAGAAAAAATATCTTGCACATGAGATTGTACTCCTTTTTTTATATATTAAATTGAATAGATAATCTACTAAAATAATCCATCAAGATAAGACAAACACCATGAGAGGAACAAAACACTTTCAATAAAATTTAAAAATAGTAAAAAAAAAAATAATAATGTGAGCTCCCTTAAAGCAAAAAAATGAGACTACAAAAAAAAAGTATAAGCAATAATTTAACAATAAAAAAAAAAACAAATGAATCATCCTTCCAATGCTCAATAAATTTAGTAGATCTAATACTACTAGGCCTCTTCCCATGTAAAAAGGCTTCTCCTTTACTACTATAACTTTTCTATAAATACATTTGAGTGAACCAGAGTAATGATGTTTCTTTAGTACTTTCCATTACACGCAAATTCCTCTACCAAATTCAACTAGACGAGGTTGTCCAAGTAGCCTCTACAAGTAGAGACATTTACATAAGTTATAGAATAATAATGAAACTAAATAACGCCATAATTAGCAAGAAATCTTCAATGCTATTTAGTTAAAAGGCTCAGGTTAAAGAGTTTCAAATCTTTTGTTCTTAAACATTAGAAGATTTTGATTGGCAGATCTTGTCCCTGCTAACCTAAACAATTTTAAAAAGATTAATTTCTTTTAGCCCATAAAAAATATCCTTTCCAATTATTTTAGAATATTCAAAACCTTCTTTTAACATTTCAAAAAACAAGAAAAATAGTATAAGTGATAGGTTAGATAGAACAAAATTTATCACCACAACGAAATTGTCTAAACACAATTTCTTTCCTAACCACATTGTCAGTCGACAGTTAATAGAGTACTCTATCGGCAACCAAGTCAGGGGCAGATGCATATGCAGGACTGTGGGGCCAATTGCTCTCATAAGATTTTCTTTTTTTTTCTTGTTTATATTTAATAATTTTTTTATTCTTATTTTAAATAATATATTATTTTTATAAGGTAATTTTTTAAATAAATATAAAAAATTATAAGAGATAAAAGAAAAAGACAAATAGTTGAATGATTATTTTATTTATATAAAAAAAGTGTTTTTATAATATTAACAATGAAAAATTCATATGATATTTTTAAAATATGAAAAATAAACAGAACTAATAATTATAATTTATAGGAATTTAAATATATTAAAAAATTATCATGAAATTATATATTCTATAAAAAAAGTACATGTATTTTATTACTCCCATTTAAAAAAATTCTGAATCTGCCGCTGACACAAGTGACGACATTAAATTCTTGGGTTTGCAATCTAAGAAATTTAAAAGGAATACCATCAGTAACACAATGCAATAAATTAGCAGTTGTCACCAAAAGAAATTCTCTACGTTAATACCACATTTACTATATTTTTTACTAATATAATAATCCGTGTCATGCAGGAGTGTTAAAGTTTATAATCTTTATTTTTTATATTATTAAGATTTTTAATATATTTTTAAAACTTTTAATTTTATATAAATATAAGATATAAATAT
>JAMLFT010012803.1:0-10145 GCA_026544285.1 Pachyrhizus erosus
ATTAATTTGAGTGATAACAGGAGAAGCTTTTAGGCTCAACACTTGACATTTGTATGCATACCTTAAAATGTATATATATTAATTTCTCTAAAAATTCATTCGAAGTACTAATTTGAGTGAGTACGTAATTTTTGTCCCTCACAAGTGTTCCCTATCCATACAAACAATTTATCCGAGGGAAGAAGAGTGCTCCTTTTAGGTTGAGCCATGATGTTGATGCCATGTCTTGCTTGTGTATGGTATACTTCTCTTGGCAATCTCATGCATATATACACACACATACCTACTGGTCTCTATTGGGTCTGGATTCTTGAAGTGTCAAGGAAAAAAGTAGATAGGGGGATGCATTCATTGCACCAACTATTTAAATATTTATAAACATCTGTATTCTATAGTTATTAAACTTAGGTTGGATTTGTTGATTTAACTGAAGTTAGCTAACTACTTTAACTTGCATGTTAGACAAGTTAATATATATTAACTTAAGAATTGATATGACATAAGTTACATTGATCAATTTTTCCTAATAATTGCTAACTCGACCAGATTAATATTTGGCCAAAATTCAACTAGGTAATGTATTTAAGAAAAAAAAAATTATCCATAAAAAACATAACCTATAATAGAAACAACATATGAAAAAAAATACTTTTTATAAATTATCTGTATAAAAATTTATATTACCAATCAATAAAAATTCATAATATATATTATTTTAAAAATATTTATTATAGAAATTAATAAATTTATTATATACAAAAATATGTTATCAGATGACAGTATAATTCTTTTATACTATTAATATATAGATTATTTTCTCCAAAGAGAATAATTGATTTCAATTTATTTAAAAAAGAAAGATGGTCAAAATTTGACATAAATTTGATTCCTTACTTATAGTTCTACCTTGTATAGTAATTTAACTCTTAGGAGGAAATCACATTCTCTTTTCTTAAAAGGTCTTTAAATATTTTTTTATTTTAAATTATGAGTTTAATTTTTATAAATTATCAATGTAAAAAATAACTACATTATCAATTAATAAAAATCATAATAAATATTAATTTTAAGTAAGATTAAAAAGAGTTAAGTTTGGTTCAACTTGACTTGACTCAATAAGAATTGATTTAACTTGAAATTCAACTCAAGTTTAGTTTTAATTTGACTAGATTCAAGTTTACAAACAATTTGGTTTAGCTCGACACAATTTAAAATTATAATTATTTAACATGTTTTTATTTATTTATTTTAAGTAAAAATAAAAATAACATGAAATTAAGTTTTTTTAAAATATGTGTGTTAATATGCTTTTATTTATCTATTTTACAAAAAAATATATTAAATTAATTAAAAATAATTATACTAATTTAATAATATATGTCGACCTAGTTTCTAAGTCAATCTAATCAAGTCAAATTTAGCTCAAATTCAACTTATTTATTTAATGAACTCAGCTTTTAACTTAAATTCAATTTATTTAATTCATGAATCAAGTTCAATAAACCAATTATCAAACTGAGTATTAAACTATTTTCGAGTTGATTCAATTCATTGTTAGTCTTACTTTTAGGTAATTGTTATATAAGTTAATAAACTTATCATATATAATAGTTTGTTATTAAATAACAATATAAATACTCTTTACACATTGTCACTACATAAACTATTTTCTCTTCAGGTTTAATTAAGTTATTCATCTTTGTAATTTGATAATTTTTTATTTTTTTATCCTTGTAATTTTTTTTTGGTTAAAAAATGTTGACATTAGCATATGTCACGTTAGCATATTGACACATCATTAATTTATCAAGTGGCTTAAAAATAAAACTTATAAGGACTAAAAATAAAAAAATAAAACTTTATAGGGGTAAAAAGTAAAAATACAAATTTTATAGAGACAAAAATGAAAAACAAATTTATTTTAAGATAAAAAAAATATAACAAATTAAATAAACTAAAATAAAGTAACATATTTACAAACATAGAAAAATTAAACCTTCAAATATAGTGTATAAGTTGTATTAAAAATTAATATGAAATTAATAATCACACATTTTTTAAAACCTTTATTTATTTATTTATTTTTGTTCAACTTTATAAGAATATTTACATTGCATAAACATTTTAAATTCTCACTCGCCATATATATTATTCATTTCTTTTTCAACACACATATATCTTAAAATATAAAAATACACATTCTAAACACAATTAACATAAACACATTTCGTGATGAATAGTGTTTAAAATATGTATTTTTATTTTATGAGATTTATGTATTTGAGAAAGAATAAATAATATATATATAAAAATGATGAAGTTAAAAATGTTTATACAATATTTAAGTAACCATATAGAATTAAACAAAAAAAGAAAAATATTTTTAAAAATATATAATTATTAATCATTCCTTATTAATTTTTAATTAAATTTATTCACTATATTTTAAGACTTAATTTATCTATGCTTATAAATATGTTACTTTAATTTAGTATAATTAATTATTTTTATTTTTCATCTTTGAAAATTGTTTTTCTAATTTTTATCATTTTAAAAAATTATTATTTTCATTTTTAGTTCTTATAATTTTTTTTCACTTTTAATGTCATTACATTGACATTAGTATTTTAACATTTTGTTAATGATATTTGATAACAAAAACTAAAAATAAAAAATTTGAAACTTATAAGAATAATTTTTAAAAAAATTACAATAAAAAATAAAAAAAAATACCAAATTACAAAAATAAAAAAACTTAATTAAACATAACAAATATACATAAATAAAATAAATTTTTTTAAACAAGGAATGAAGAATGTTCAATAAAAATAAATTGAAATTTAATAGATAATAGTAGACTTAATTATCAGGTTCGTATACTAGTCCTTCTTTAATGCTTCACTATAAGAGCACAGTACCGGGCAAATTAGTGCTCAATTATTTTAAAATTGAATAACATTAATAAAATATAATTTTGATAAAATTGACATTAAACTATTAAATGTGATTAAAGCATGTATGTAAATTAATCATAAATTTTATATTAAAATGTGAGAAATTAATTCGAAGGTTAAAACAAAAGACCCTAATCCTGAAAATTAAAATTGATCATGGCAGATGGCAAAAGTAAAATTTTTAATTATTGTTTTGCCCTAGACGAATTATCCATTTAATTATTAAAAATTATATTAAATGTAATTTACAATGAGAAATTGTAGCATGTGAACTTTCCTCATATACTAAAATACATTGGATTTAACTCTTAAATTTTTTAAAAAAAATTGCACAATTATATTCTTTCCCTTAATTAAAAGCTTAACAATTGATATTTTAATTACTTCATAATTTATTATACATATGCATTTTATCATCTAAAATATGCCTCTTCAATTTAGAAAACTCAAATATCATGTACATAAAACAAAATCCTATATCACTTGACACCACCAAAAAAAAAAGTAATGGTCTACCTCTGACACAAAAGAGATCTTCTCAGCTACCGAAGCTCCAGGTTAAAGGGGAACCTGAATGACAAGCATTACTAATAATGGGCTTTGTAAAAAATAAAAAGCCCTACGGGTTACTGTGCTACAGTTTTGCCTAGAAGAGGCAAAGCTGGAAGGCAAAATTTTTCATTTGATGTCATGAAAGTATTCAACTTCTACAAGAACCTAGCTCTACGATTATCTTCACATCAGAATAACCTTACAATATTTTTGTCCCCCAAAATCGTGCTATTTTCCTAAATTCTTGAAAAGAGGAAGGCCTTTCCATTACTTCGAAATGGCTATGCTCCATAAAACAGAACATCAATATCATAATGCTAATGAGTAGCAAATGACCTGAAATAAATTTTAAATATATTGCCAAAATGCCATTAGGTGCTCAGTTACAATTCAGATATCAATAAATAAAAAATACACTTATAATAGATTGCGACAATAAAAAAATACTGGAAGAACTATAGACAAATATAAATTCACATGATAAAATTCTCTCAAACTTACAAAATGATAATTATTTTAGTACTACAATAATAGAATCTTGAGAAATTTTATATGCAATTTTTTTTCTTCAGTTCTTGCAAACTTTTATATTAACTCCTTAATCAAGTTGACAAAGTTGGACATAAATTATGCAGGTTTTGTTAGAACAATTATGATAGTGGTTCTACCTGGCATAATCCAAAAGGCATTAACTAATTTCTCTAACAAAGGTAGGGTGCTAAGCTCCCAACATATGGCATTTATAGACTTCATCTTACCTAATTAAGAAATAAAAAGAGAATTAAAACTATACAAATCAAATCAGCCTAATTCTAAGAAAAATGCGAACCAACCTAATTAAAGTAGTAAATCATTAGCCTAATTACAGGAATAAATTAAAATTTTCTCATTACAATTCAACACGTCCTTCAAATTGGTGAATAGATATCCATTGTTCCCAGCTTGCAAGCAAGATCATAAAAGTGTGCAATGGAAAGTCTAATGCTAAGTGACTGTAATGAAGGCAGTGGTTTCGATCGATCAGAGGTACCACACCAATGAAGACTAATGCTAAGTGACTGTAATGAAGGCAGCCTATGAAGCTGATAAATGCTGCAATAAGGCAGTGAAAAAATGGCATACTGAAGGTGTCAAATGCTGCAATGAAGGTAGCAAAAAGGGCGTCTAATGAAGGTGCTAAATGCTGCAATGAACGCAGCAAAAACTGGGTACAATGAAGGTGCCAGATGTTGCAATGAAGGCAAAGAAAAAGGAGCATATCAAACTGAAACTGAGTAGCAGCCAAACAAGTGAATCTTTTAAAAGAGAAATGCAAAGACCAAACAATGAAAAAACAAAATGAGAGCCAAGCAGTAGCAAATGTCCATCAGCAAACAAGACTAGACCAGCTGGATAAAAGAAATGATGATGGCATGAGAGATGAGTAATTTGAAGGAAGAATTATGAAATTAAAGTAAAATTTCAAATTATATGGAGCTTGACAGTGAAGTAGTGATGAGATAGATCAAAGAGGATGGTACCCCTCTGATACTAGGTTGAAAACTAGACTTGAAAAGAAAGGGAATAAATCCGAGTCATATTTTTGACTTGAGGTGATGAGAGAGATTATATTTAGTATGTATAGACTTCTTTATCTCACCTATTTAAGAACATAAAAGGAAATAAAAATTAGAATTATATCATATCAAATCTACCTAATTTTAAGAAATGCAAATCATCCCAATCATAGGAATAAATTGAATTTTCCTTATTACATTTGACCATCTACTAATAGCAACAAAACTATGACTGGAATTTATTCTTGAGGCTGCAATTATAGTTTTAGGAAGTACAGTAGCAAACCTATGACAAAATAGAAGGGACAACAATCAGCGGCTGCTTAAGAAAAGGGTACAGGAGCAGCTGCTTTATGGGCGGATTAGCCTCATCTTTATCAGATGTATATGTCCAAAGGACTGCAGCATAACTCAAATCAATAAGTAAATAACTCAGCTACATCTCTATTTTGAACAGAAATGAGTGAAATATCCACATAGATAAGCCAGTTACCAAACTCCCTTATGACAGCACACAATAGTTTATCCAGCCACAGCACCTGAGTGGACGTAAATATCTCAATTTTGTTGTGCCAAAAGCCTACTTATCAACCAAAAACAGTTTGTCTTTCTCTTGTCCATTAATACAACCATTAGCATTAAGTGATTAATGAAAGAAAAACCTAACACAACATTGCAGTGTTGTAGTGGTCAATCTAATAGAAAAACACAATTCTCCATGGAAATTTGAAAGGTATAAGTTGATTCTAGTTAAGTAGCAAAAGGGATAACACAGATTAAATTATCAACACAAAAATAATGCACCAAAATGTCTGACATAAACTGTGAAACTAAATTACGTATCTGTATAAAGGCATTAGGTGATATGAATAAAGGAATGCAACGTAAGCAAAATATTAGTCTCTACTCACTTGCCTCTGAATATTCTGCTGTTTGCTCTCATCCTGTGTGGTTGTCACAATTACCCTTGGCTATGACCATGAAGTGTTACCACATTTGAAGAAAAAAGTTGTTCGCAGCTCACTTGCTGAGACTGCGATTATATTCAGAATGTATTGCAAAATTTCAGGCGTTCCATTTGTACAACCTTATACAGAGTAAAAAAAATATATCAATGGGAAGCCACTTCATCGCCAGTTCCATTCCAGGGCAAAATAAACAATCATTTTTGTTAAACTCCATTCAGTTCCTGCATTAACATAGAGTAGGTATCAGAATGTAAATGGCAACCGCTCTTCTTCATGAGATTCAGCAATTCTGAGCATTGATCAACATATCCACTCTTAGCTAAGCCATCAATTAGAACTTTCCAAGCCACTTCATCATAATTATACCCACAACGTAGTAAACTATGAAAAACTGCTTCAGCCTTCTCTTTGTTCATTTGTTTAAACAGCCCACAAATAAGAAGCTTATAGGATTCTAGATGTGGTAAATGACTACACTCCAGCATAAAATCTAACAATGTCACTGCTTCCCCAAACATTCCCAACTTGCAACAATTACTTAGAAGAGAATTATGAATACTTTCAGAGGGAGAGATTCCACTTTCCCTCATATGATGGTACAAACTGAAGGCTACGTCCACACGTGCTACTTTGCAAAGTCCTATAATAAGCTTGCTGTAAGTATTAAGATTGGGCACACAGCCACATTCTGCCATTTTCCCAAAGAGTACGGTTGTAATATCAAAATCTATTTTATTCCATGTATCTGCATTATCAACCGAGATATTTGTTAAACTTAAATCAAGCCCCACAGGATTGCTTCCTTCCTTCTTATATTTTTCAATTATTAGATGCTTCAATAGGATGGAGTATGTTTGATAAGAGGGCTCACAACCAGTATCAAACATGCGTTTGAGAACATCAAATGTACTGTCAAGCAGTCCCATACATCCATATGCATTAATTAATAAATTATAAATAAAGGAGTCGAGCAATATGCCTTCATTTTTAATCTTGACCATCATCTCTTCAGCCTCCTCTAATCTTCCTTGGCTGCAATATGCCTTAATAAATGCAGTATAGGTGACCACATTAGGCTGATATCCAGATGAAATCATTTGGTCGAGAATCTCATTAGCTCGATCAAAGTCACATTCCTTCAATACTTCCTCAACAAGAATAGTATAAGTATGAAGAGTGGGCTTCACATCAAACTTTGCCATGTCTTCAACCAACAACATTGCATCTTGCATTTTACCCTCTTTGCGTAAGCCGTCTATCAATACATTGAATGTGATTGAGTTTGGCAAACATTCATCAGCAAGCATCCTTTTGAACAACAAAACAGCATCTTCAATTTTCCCAGCTCTGCAGTATCCATCAATCAAGGCCGTATATATATGTCCGTTTGCTTTAACATGATTTTCCTTGAGAGACTCCCAGATTTCATGAGCTTCTCCAACTCTGCCCATTCTACAGAGGCAGCCTATAAAAGCACTAAAAGTCCACTGATCCGGACAGAAGCCATCTTTAATCATCAAATGAAACAGGCGAGAAGCACTATCTACAATGCCTGCTTTACACAGCCCATGGATTAACGTATTATATGTAATGACATTGGGTGACAGTTTACTCTCAATCATTTTATTAAGCAGCGCCATTGCCCTGTCCATACTTTTACCCCCACAAAACCCACAAATCAACTCATTATACGTACGCACATTTGGACAAACTTTCTTTGACTCCATCAGACCCAAAACCCCTGCAGCATCCTCCATCATCCCACGTTTACAATAACCAGAAATCAAGGCATTGAACGGGACAACACTAGGAGCCATACCTTTCTCCAGCATCTCATTCAACATTTTCACCGCCTCCTCCATCCTACTCTCCTTGCAGAAGTAATCGATCAACACAGTGTAAGTATAAACATTAGGCTCGCAACCTCTTTCCACCATCTCCCCAAAAAGACTCAAAGCCTCCACCTCCTTCCCCGACTCACACAACGCGCCAATGAGAACTGTATAAGTCCGAACCGTGGGAAAACAACCATCCACCCTCATTTGAAACCACAACTTAAGAGCCTTATCAAGCTTCCCAGCTTCACAAAGCCCATGTAAAAGATTAGTATAAGAAACCGCATTCCTGCGTGGCATAACCCAAAACACTCTATAAGCTTTCTCAACCGCATTATTTCTACAATAACCCAAAATCAATGAAGTGTATGTAAACAAATCAGGACCAAATTCACATTTTAGCAACCTAGTGAAAAAAAGCCTGGCCACAGCCATGTTCCCTAACTTGCAATAAGAATTCAACATCGTATTCAACGTTATCAAGTTAGGGAAAACACTGCCATTACCATTACCACTACCACTACCATCTAACATCTCCTTATACAAACTTATCATTTCATCAATCATCGAAAACCGAGAGAGGCACATGAGAAGCCTGTTGTAGGAAGTAAGAGAGAGCTTAAACGCGAGCTGTTGTTGATCCTCGGAAGCGCTGTTCATTCGACGGAGGAGATTGAGCACAAACCTGGCGTCGTGTGAGGAGGCGCAGCACTTGATCATGGAGTTTCGGACATTCTCAGCAGCACAAAGCGTTCGGTTGCGTACGAGGACGAGAAGGAGGGCCTCGTAGGTACGAACGGTGTGGGGGAAGTTGTGTTTGCGGCGGATCCATCGGAAGAAGTTTAGGGCGGTGAGAGGGTCGGGGTTGAGGCTGAAGAGGGAGGAGAGAAGGGAAGGGGTTAGGGAGGGAATTAGGGCGTCAAGGGAAGGATCTTTTCGCCATTGGGGGCGAGAGAGTATGGTGAAGATTTGAGAGGGGAGAGAGGGTTGCTGAGGGAAAGGAGCAATGGAAGAGAAGGGTTTGTGGAGAAGAGAGAAGAGGGATTCCGATTTTCTCATTTAAAAGGCTACGGTGGCGACAACCGAGTGTTTCAGAAGAAGAAGAAGAGAGGTATGCAATGGGTTTGGGGAAAATGGGCTGGCCCGATTGATTTGGGCCAAGCATGTGTTTGGTACTACCGTGGTTCGTCCTCTGCCGCAAGTGATGCAGATGCTTACTTGCTTTGAATTCAGTACTGTGGATGTCAAGTTTATTTGTTAGTTGGATGTATATACTATCTATTATTAGTGTTAATGACACAAATTTTCACGTATGGGGATTGAATTTGTAGCAAAAGTTCCATATTTAGTGTTTTCGCCGTATTTTGATTAACATTGTCTTGGAATGGAGATACATATGAGAAACATAGAAAAATATAATATTCTTTCAATCTTATTTTAGTTGTCTTCTTAAATTTTTTTTATACAAATTACAAAATCTTATTTAATAAATGAATAAAATAATAAACTTATTAATTAATTTTAATTTTAATTAATTTTACTTAATATAATATAAGACAATAATAATATTCAAAAAATATATCAAAAATATAAATAAAAATAATAATTCATGTTATATTAAAATTAAAATAATTATTATTTTTTATACAAAAATTTATCTTATAAAATAATTAAAATGAAATAAAAGAAGTACTAATGTTTATTGTTTTTATTAATATATATGTTTTATTAAATTGAATATAGATATTATTAATTTTATAAGTTTATTTTTTTAATATAAATTTTTTTCATAGTTTATTCGTGTCATCAGTTATTATGGTATGTTGATTGTGAGTGTCACATCATTAAATTGATTATATGGTGAATATAAAAGTCATATCGTGAATGTGAAACTGAAGAAATGAGATGAAAGTTATTATCTTACCTTGTGTTGGAATGTATGCTAGAAGTATAGACCCAATAAACTTGACCAAGTTCTACTTTAATAAATTATGTGCCTTTTATTTTTTTAAAACAACAAAAGTTTTTAAAGTATATAATTAATTATGTCCTAGGTATAATTGATTATATGTCTTTTATTTTTTTTAAATAATTATAAAAATATTTATTAGTTAGGATAAAATAAGAATTGAATTCATGTTTAGTTTTTGGATAAAATATCTTAAAAATTATAAATATTTGGAGTAGATTTTTTTAAAAAAATTTGTATTGTTTAAGTATTTTTAATTTTAAAATATATCACTTTTGATTTTAAGTATTATTTAAAACAATTTCTTTCTT
>JAMLFT010012804.1:0-10180 GCA_026544285.1 Pachyrhizus erosus
AAATAATAATATTTAATAAAAAGTAAAATTAAAATAAATATTTTCACATTTTTATTAAAATTTAAAATATCAATTATTTTAAAATATTTTTTAAATATTAAAATTACAATCATTTTCAAAAGAAAGAGAATAAATAATTGTTAGATGTTAACACTAATCTTAATTGGTGGGACACCATCAAAGTGTTATGTTTTTCATATATTAATTGAGAATACGATGTTATGGTTGGATAGTGTGAAACTGTTCTAAAAAGATTGTTAAAAAAAGGTCATATTTAGGTACATGCAAATAATTAATAATTAGCATTTTTTGTACATAAGATAAAATAATAATTAATATTTGTTTACAATAATCTCAATAATATAATGAGTCTTTTCAATTGTGTACTATTGCAAAAGCTTTTTGACAAGACATTTTCTATTTGTATTGACATCCAATAGAGAATGGATAAAGAATAATAATAGACGAGTTAAATTAATTTATTTTTCATTATTCCAATTTTTCTTTCATCATTTGTTTATTAAATAATTCATAAAATCAAAGAGAAAAATCATGAGGATATACATATTCGTTGTTTGAAATTTTTTTTCAATTTGTTCTTTTTTTATTAATAATAATTAATATAAAATCAATCCATTTATTATTGAAACGAATAAAAAATAAAATCAACTAACCATAAATTACGAGTATTATTTTTTATGAACAAAAACATCTCAAGTATTCTTCTCAAGGAAAGGACACTCCAAGTAAATATTAATGTCTTAAATTCATCAAAGATATACTTGCATATTTGATGAGCTTTCTTCTTACCATTTCATATTTTGAAATATTGTAGATGAACTATAGGATAATATACAATTAAGATACACAAATATATATAACAATACTTACAAATATTTAAAATACAACTTTGCATCATCCCACATTTTTTTCTTGAGAATGCTTGTAACTTATTTTGTTCCAAAAGTATCATAAAATTTTAAAACTTTAATTTTTCTTATTGAATAAATCAAAAGAAAGTTTGTCATACCACTATTATAATTGAGAATCAAATCCTTCAAATATATGCCATGTCTATGTTTCTCGTATGTTATATAAATTATTTATTTAACTCAAAATTTATTGATTAAGGAGTTTTCATATACTATCTATATAAAAATTTTAATTAGAAGATAAAACACATTATTGTATTAAACATAATATCATGAAAAGAAAATTTTAATGTAATAAAAAATAATCTAAATATTAAATAAATTATATATAGTGCTTAATATAATAATTTTAAACTAGGATTTGATCAAGTAGTAAAAAAGTAAAATGCCATGACATAAGTAATAAAGAAATTATAGCAGTAGAGAATATACACATTAACAAAACAAACACATGTAATGAAATACACATTAATAGAGATAAAATAAACACATAATGGAGAAAGCAACCACAAAAGTTCCTACAAATACACATAATAACAAACACATTAATAAAAATATCAATTCCTAGATACACAAACACAATAACAAATATATCGAAAAATACGTACAATAATAATTGCGATGAAAATAAAGGACACATGACTGGTGATGAACTAAGTGCAAAAATAATAATAAAAACTGAGGTTTAGAATAACAAGATTGAAGGATGTGAGAATAAAGGTAACATAATTCTAAAGGTACACAATTTAAATTATTTATTATAAATTTAAAATATAATTTATATATTTAAAATATTTTATTATTATAAATTTAATATTATAAAAATAAAATATTTATCTCATACAATGTAGTATATGGTAAGAAACAAAAATGGCTAAATAATCATGTACTAAACGGTGTTTACATATATTTAAATGTCAAACAAACTAAATTTAATTAGTCATTTTACCTATCTTATAGTTTAGTTTGATTAGTTTAACTATAAGTTTGCTTGATTAAAATTGAAATAGCTAATAAATAAATTTATCTTAAATTTTATTATGTTTTACTTAATGTAACGTAGAAGTTTATAATTCATAATCTATCTGTTATATTTTTTTATTTTTATTCTTAATTTTAAATAGGTTTTCTTCTTTGTCGTCGTGTGATGCAAGTGTTGTCCTGTTAATTATTTTGGAATAACATAATAAATATAATCAAAATACTATAAATATTTATTGTAATCGTTATATTATTTTTATTAAGTTATTTATTATTTTACATTTTTTATTCTACTTTTTAAATTAAAAATAATTTAAACTTGATTAGAAACTTAAAACTATAATTATTTAAGAATATATTTTCTATGTATAAAATTAAAATTTATACAAATATTATAAACATATAATTTTTATCTTGTTTAATATTTAACAGTTAATTTTGTTAGACGCTTTAAATTTACTTAGTTATATTTATTAGAATTTAACTGTTAAATAATTTATTAACTATGTTTTCGAACGTAGGACTAATTATGTTAATCATATACGAAACCTTAATTATTATTTGTTAAAAAAGAAAGTATTGGTTAAGTTGCATAGTATTATTTAATTTGTCCTATTTCATTCTCCGTATGCCGTATGCGAACCATTTTTCAGCTACAATGATTAGCCGACACATTCAACTGTTCCTCTGGCGTCTACCTTAGAGATGATGAAAGCAAAATATGGTTTATTGGTTTTTGTGGGTCTGCCCTAGATAACAAGTTGAAATTAAAAAGAGTCATTTTATTTACACACAAAACTTATATAATAAACTTTCACAAAAAAAACTTATATAATAAATTATGCGTAATAAAGACAGAAAGAAAAAATTGAGATGAATAAAAAATACAAACGTTTTTAGCATGATTGAATTCTATATATTTCTTTTACCCAATTATTATTGAATACTCAAAATCATGTCAATATAAATTTATAATTTTATCAAGTGGGCGTTTATTATTATTATTATTATTATTATTATTATTATTATTATATTTATTATTATTATTATTATTATTATTATTATTATTATTATTATTATTCAAATGATTACTTTTTCAAATTAAATAATAACCTATAAATTATATTAAATTTAATCAAAAAAAATGACAATAAATGCATTAGAATGATACTAAATACATATTTTTTTTTATCTAATATATTATTTCTAGATGAATTTCACTTTATATGCTATTACTTGAGGTTTGAATATATGAATTATATGATTTAGTGCCTAAAGCTGTAAATTAATTAATATAAAATTATTTTAGATTGATAAGTGAATTAGAATTTGAAATATATAACTGAAATAAATAATTAAAAAAGAGTTTTATTAAGCCTAGTGATTCTACCAACTTGATCAAGATTTATGTTCATAAATAGTAAATGAAGTCTTAAACTATAAAATATGTAAATTATGATTATAATTTTGATATACTATTAGTACAAAACTTTTTTTTTATCTTTAGAAAATATTTTAAATATGACTTTTAAATTAATTATACAAAAAAATAACTATATAAAAATTATTCTTGAATAAATATGTATAATATCATTATTTAATTAGTGTATTTCTTATAACGATATAACAAAAATATCATATTTAATCATTTATTTTCTAGAGTTGAATTAAATTATTTTTAACGATCTTTTTCTTTTGAAAAATAATCTGCTCCTAAACTTTGATAAATGAGATACAATCAATTTTAATGTGTAATTGGTTATTTTATTTTAGAAAAATAATTCCTTTTTATCAATATTTTTACTTTTTAAAAAATAAATAATGATGTTTCCATATTTAAAGCTGAGTTAAACATACAGAGTATTGTGGCAATAGAATAGTTAGAATCTACCCAACTATCACTTCCTTCGTTCTCAATTTGCCGATAGTTTCGATATTTCCAAAATGTACAAATAATCAAGTTTGATTTAAACTAGTTGCGAGTTTTTTATATTTCTTTTCAAATATAATTTTCAATAAAAAATAAAATAAAGTTGATTTATTTTTAATTGACCTAATTTTAAATAGAGTTGTCAGTCACTACAATGACAACTATTTATATAGTTGTCACTAAGGTTGATAATGAATTTGAGCTGAAAATTAATTCAACTTGTTAAATAAATAAATTAAGTTTTAAGTTATGTGTAATTAATCTTGTTTTGATTTATGAACTAACTTTTATGTACGTGTATATATATATACATACAATACATTTTATATGATTAAATTCATATAGCTTTATAATTAGTTTTATTTTTGAAATAAATAGAAAAATTAATATGTAATGTAATCACAATTTTAAATTGAATAAGTCTTTATGAAAAAATAACCGAGTTAATAATATGAATTGAACCTTTTTATAAACTTGAAGAAAATAAAGTTCGAATTGAAAGAAGATAATATGAATTGAGTCTTTTTATAAACTTAAATCAAATCAGTTTAAATTAAAAGAAGATGATTTGATTAAAGCCCTTTTACAATTTTGAATAAAATTAAATTTAAATTTAAAAGAAGATATCAACATAAGTCAAAATTTAAATTAAATTAATTCTTATTAAGTCTAGTCAAATTAAACTAAATTTAAATAATTTAATTTATTTTTAATCTTAATTGTTGTCATTCTCAATTTTATATTTGTAACCACACCATCAATGCTACTATTAGTGTTTGTTATTCCCTAAACTTTAAATAACTTTTATTTTGTGAAAGATAAGTGAAGTGAGGAGTGTGATTGATGTTGTTTGACTATATATAAAATTTAAAAATTAAAAGCTAAAAAAGTAAAAAACTAATTTTAATTTTTAAAACTTAAAACAAACAAGACTTTTGAGTGTGATTGATGTTGTTTGAATATATATAAAATTTAAAAATTAAAAGCTAAAAAATTTAAAAACTAATTTTAATTTTTAAAACTTAAAACAAACAAGACTTTTAGATACCTGCTTTTATGCCACCCTTCGTTATAAAATTTGAATATCAATTTTATAAATGTATAGGAAGAAAGACTGCAAAACTACATATACAGACGCCCCCCCCTCCCCCCAAAAAAAATAATCCAACCAATATATATGAATAATAATTGTACATAAAGATAATTAATTAATGCATAATTTTTTGAAAACTAAAACATTAATAAAATTCAGAATACTTTTAATTATCAATTACTTTAAAAATACATATACAAAAGTATATCTGTATGGTTTATGTCAACTCAAGATTTTATGAAGAGCACATAATTAATTATAACGCTTTAGGTAGTAATTGTAGACATGCACGAATAAGTTACTAAAAATCACAAGAAATGGGCTCCACGGCTCATAAATGTATGGACTAACTAAGGATGTCTTCATAGAAAGAAAGTGAGAATTGAAGTTTTGATTGATGCATATATACTAATAATTTGTTAAAACTTCAAAAGAGCTTTGAGAAATGCAAAGCCATCATGATGATGCATTTTCCTTGATAATGACTCGGTAACTACTTTCCCCCTTATTCTTCCTCTGCGTCTTTGCAATTTGCTTATCCTTAAAAAATAGCTACCGGTGGGTTAATGTTATCGAAAATATACTCTTTTGTTTCTTTCACCCTTTTATTTTGACTTTTTAAGATTTGGTTAGATATATGGCGGTACAAAAGTAATATTCTTTTATTTCATCTAAACTTACATTCACCAAGCATCTTATTGGAGTTAATTATTATTGACCTTTTGTTTTGGTAATATATATGTAAATCTTAACTTTGTTATATATAATTCTTATGAAATATGAACAGAGTCACACGGATAACTTTTAAGTCACTAATTAATACTACAATTGCATTTAAGTATTGCTACAAAGACTATATTAATGAAAATAATATTTACGATTAATGTGGAATTAATTACCATAATATATGACATTTTTACTGTAACATTAAACTTATTATATATACATTATTTTTGGTAAAGAAACTTATTGTATTTAGAGATATTGTGAGCTAACTTTACATATTTAGAAAACTGACTATTACATAATTAAGAGTTTACTTTTTATGTATTTTCAATGTAAACATTTTATATATTATTATTCAATTAGAAGTTATTCTTAATTTGATTTTAAAAACATTATTAAAAAACTAATAATCTTATTATTATTTTATATATAAAGAATATTTTAAATATATTTAATTTAAATGACCCTAGAAAGGTTATTTAAATAATGTTTCCAACTACTAGCCGATCCAACCTGTAACTATCTCTCTAAGTGTTCAGAAACAGTAACGAGAATTGAACTCAATATTTTATATAAATTATATATATCTTTTAATTACCAAACTAATTCTTGTGAATTATCTCTAAGTAGGTAAACCATGTAACATGTGGTCAACAAAATTGACGCAATTATAATGCAGTGCATACGTCATGTTCTCACTAGAGAACTAGAATTGACGGTAAGGACAAAGATCCACCAGAAGTTTTTTAACAATTGTAACCCTGATCCCCACGCAAGTTATAAAGCTCGGTGATTGTAATGATTCTTTTTAATATTTTTTTTCAAAAGCACTAACAAGTGCTCTTAGCATGATCATTACGAAATTTCTTTTTGTGGTAGTATTTTACACTAATTGAGTTTAAGTATCTGGCTCTGGTGATCCTCTTCCTAAAGACACACTTTGATGTCTCCCATTCCTGTTGCATTTGTTATTCTCTCTTTAATTTATATGAAGCCAACTAAGACATAAATTATAAAAGGTGTTCAACTCCTAACGCCATCCCCACACGTGGCTAACTATATTAATTATCGGATACCATAGAAAATCTCAAAATTGGTATAGAAGTATAAGTCATTTGATAATTCTGCGACTCACAGTGATGTGTAAAGATTGAGTTTAGGATGGAGTGTTGGGCTTTGTGATCTCTGCCGTCTATATGGGTGATGATGCGCACAATTCTAAGAAGGGCGTTTAGGTGGAGTCTTTTTTCTTTTTTATTATTGTTTTCTTTTCTCTGGGTTGCATTCTATGAATGATTCTGTGATGATGAGATAATCGATAAATAACTTTCTCTCTTAAATATGTGATGAAGAATCTGCTGAGAGATATATATTAATCCCTTAAATAGATTTGAGGGATTAATCTTATCTTCCAACTAAAAGATACCGTGGCTTAAAAAGTAAGGGGTATATATAGTTGATTACAGGGGATGTGGCTTGGGAGACATTGTCTGAGTTTTGCTGAATATTGAGGACTGTTGTGCAGGATTTGTATTATTGGAAAAAGCACTTAATCATAACGTACGTGGGTTGAGTAATAGAGAGGTGCAAACCCACTTAACGGCGTTAAGGTGCAGTTGGAGGTTTAATAAATTTAAATAATTGTGACGTGAAACTCAATGTCCAAGTTAACAATATTTAAGTGGGGGACAATAAAGAAGACAAGGAATGAGAACAGGAAATTTAAATCATTAAATCCTTAATGCATCTTCTAATGCTACACCTTACTTTCTTAATCACCAGGACAACCAAGTTTATGTGCTTACAGTAGCAATTTATTTACACATTGTACCCATTTCTTTTCCTTATTTCTTTATTTATATATGTAATATGTGATATGTGATGAGGGGGAATGGCTGTCTATTTGAGGATATTGGGAGACAGCATGCAATTAGATGGAAACCCACAAGAACAGAGAAAGCAGTTGTTGCACTCTTACGTTCAATGATCATAGACTACGTATAACATTATTCATCTTTGTTTGTTGGTGGTCGATCATGCATGTAGCAGATATGTCAACGTGAATAGGAGGAGGGATTCTCTTTCATTCACAAACGATTACTGTGTATGAAACAGTGATCCCCAATAAAGCAAACAAAAAATGGAAAGGTTCTTCCTGAAAGCAATTTCGCTTTCAATTATTGAGGTTGTGGTTTCTTAAGCCCATATATAATATTTAGTTTTCCTTTTCTGATAAGGTATTTGTGCTTGTATAAGTTTGTTGAGACAACAAGTGAAAAATGTTGACCAATGAACGTAAATGAAGACGAACGTAGGCAAAATTTATATTTAAATAATATCAAGGGGTAGGGTACTCATTGATTAAATTTATTAACCTTAGGGGACCATACAAGACCTTTATATATTCAATGATAAAATTGAATGACGAAGTTGTGGCAGACACTGATTGTGATGTATATTGACCTCTCTGCAGCATGGTTTGAAGCTCCGCGAACCAAGTCTGAAAGACTGATTCTCCTTGTAACAGGTACAAATTAACGCCAGAGAAAATTTCCGAGACCAGGAAGGGTAAAATATAAAATTTCAATTAAAAAATTTAATTAATATTCACACTTTTAAATGATTTAATCAATTGATGATGAATTTGTAAAACGATGAAAATTCTTCATGATGATAAGCTTAAATTAAGCACCTTTGTTTTGATGAAAATTCTGTCATTGTAATTGTGTCTGTGTCAGTTGAAAGAAGTTGTTACTTAATAGTGTCAACTATACCGCTGCTTACGTTGACGCTAAATCAACAGAAAATTACAAAAAAAAAAAAAAAACTGTCAATGGAGCCATTCTCGTCGCCAACGATGTATAGAAACAAGTAGAATCCCTAACCTAGTGGTGAATACATCATCAACCTAGCAATACAAACACACGAAATCAAACAAACACGCACGACAACAAATAAAAAAATCGTTAACACTAAAATCTTTAATCGAGAACCCATGGATAGCATCATCTCAAATAGAAACCTAATTAAAATAAATAAAAGTCACACTGCCCAAATGAGTATCCATGTATTTACATGCCACATTTGAACCCACACTTTGATCATTTGAGAAAATATTTACAAACCACGAAGCCAATAGAGAAATTGGCACCATATATTTTTATTTTTTTTTCTAGAAAATTATAAGTTTCATTATTCATTCATTAGTATCTCTAATAAGGCCTACCTTGAATATTTTGCAAAATGTAATGTCCAAAAAAAGCAATACTTATAATCAAACTTTGATTATCTTACTATTTTTGGGTAAACTAACTTATATAAAAATGATATGAGAATGAATGAGTCATGCAAGTAAAACAATTATATATCATAAAAATACATGCCAATGCATCATGATATGAAATAATTCAAATTAAGCAAATTCATGGTAAATGTGGAAAAAAATTACCACAAAAGTATGTTGTAAGTGTTAACGTGTTTAATTAAATAATATTATTTGATGAAAAACATATGCTTCAAATAAAAAATAAAAGATTTAATAACATGAATGAGGAAATTAGTGATCTTTGTTCTGTGGGTGTAATAGACATTTCTAATATGTGGATCTTCTTGGTAGGTGCTTATTCCATCTTTAAATTTTTTTTTTGGGTATCTCTAGTTAAGTAGCTATTTAAGGATATGATCATAAATAAGAAATACATAAAAAAAAAGCATATAAATATCTACCAATGTTTATGTTGTAAATCGATAAGGTCATTGTGATAATCAAACATGAAGTACATTCAAAATAGCTACCATTAATCACCTTATCTCAAGCTTCACTTAGGTTTAGATATAAGACCTCATTTATAAGTGTGTAAAAGTGTAGGTGTAATGCCTTTGACAGTCAACAACTAGAAGATTTATATTCTACAATATTTCACTTAACTTTTTCATTGGTTAGAACTCTCCATCGATAGTAATTTTCAAGACATCAATAACCAACTTTGACATTACTTATAACGGTTGTCTGCATTTAGGATTGATGACTGACTTTATAAATCAATACAAGTCTTTTCAACGTATTATATTCTCACTCATACATTTTATGAGAAACTTTATAGGAAGTCATCTATTCCAAGGTTGCTCAAAGCTAAACATTCTTAATTGTGAAGTTCTTAAGTGATTAACTATTAAAAAGTAAACACATCTTGTTAATACAGGTAATACTAATTATGTTATTTAAGTAATCTTCAACTATATAATTTTATATTTACACAATGTAACATCCTATTTTTCTAAATTAATAAAAATATTATTGTTTCATAAATAAATAAAGTAGTTAGCTAAATAATAAGAAATTATTTATTATTTATTTAGCAAATTAAGGAATGATAAAAATAAAATCAAATATATACTTAATAAGTAAATAAAATAAATAAAATATTTGAAAAGACATAAAATTAGGAATTTAAAAATAAAGAAAAATAAAACAGGGATAGGAAAATAAATAAATATAGAAAAGAAATTTTTTTCAAA
>JAMLFT010012805.1:0-10179 GCA_026544285.1 Pachyrhizus erosus
CGAACCAAAAAAATTTTAAATTTTTATATCTCATAAAAACATCCCATTAGAAAATATTTTAATGTCTAAATTCACATTTTCTTATCATAATTTTTTTAAAAAAATATTCAATATCTTAAAAACAAGAATTAAAGAATCAACAAATAGTTTGTTATTACAATTTTAAAAAACATATTAATAACTAAAAATATTAAATATTTTACTCATTTTTTTTATTAAGAAAATCTTCAAATACTTATAAAAAAGACGAACGAAAATAAAAATAAAATAAAAATCTTATCTTAACTCTTAAACCCTAGTAGCTTGCTTGCATCTCTCCACAAAACCCTGGCTGGTGTCTGAAAACACACTAACCCTTTTCTGTGTAGTTAGTTGCTGCTGCTGCTTCAATGCCTACAAAGCTGTTATCCCAACTACGTCTTCTCCATCCCCTCCTTCCCATGAAGTCCCGCAATCTCCCTCTTCTCTCTCGAACCTTCTTCATCCCTTCCTCCAAGTTCCTCCGCAACGCACCGTTTAAGGTTCGCGCCTTCTCCGCCCGGGCCCACAGCCGTGACAAGGCTCAGCTTCGCCCCTCCAAGAATCTCGTCGACGACGAAGCCGACCTCAGTGACTGGGTCGACGAATTGCGAACCGGCCGTACCGACGAATCACGTCCTGCCCGGGGCAACGAATTCCGGACCGCCCGGGGAGACCGCTTCGCCAATTCTGGCCGGTTAACCCGCAACGACGACGGCGAGCGCGAATTCCGGCCACGGAGGAATGACATTAGAGCTTCTGCGTTGGGGAAGAGAGTTGGCGCGGATTTGAGGAGGGGGAGACAGAGTGGTAAAGTGAGGAGAAAGTTTCAACCGAGGAGTGATGATGATGATGATGATGAGGCAATGGATGGAAGAAAGTTGCAGGGTGGTGGCGTTGGAGCATTTCTTAGCGAAGATGATGATGAAGGTGAAGAGAGTGAAGGGAGTGAAGAGCAGGAGATATTGAACAAGAGTAGAACCGCTTTGTTTGGTCAACAAAACGGTTTGAACCGGAGGACTACTGAACCAGCTCCAAGACCTTCTTCCCCTGGAGGATCTGATTCTTATTTAAGTGACTCCAGGTGTGTTCATTCCATCCTATATATTTTCTTCCTTAATTGTACTTTTGCTTCTCTTACTATCGTCATTTTTTTTTTCAAAAATTAATTTCCTATTTTTTATCGTACATTATTGGCCAAATAATGTATATAAGTGTGGGGGCAATCCTTGCTGTACGAATTAGTTTTTCGGATTGCGTTAGACCCATAATCTATAATCTTATGATGGTATCATAACCTATACTAACTATATATTATTAGACCTATCTGACGGTTATTGGACCACTTGTAGATGTCCAGTCCTGGCAACTTCACACTCAAGATGTTTAATCTTCGGTGTGAAGGATGTGTGTTGGAGATCTCACCCTATTAGCTAACTTTTGGAGTTGAGTTAGACTTATAATCCACTTGAAAATTAATACACTAGGAAATGCTCACCTGACAATGGAGTGCTGATGTCGATTTGCAAAAGTGTGACATGATAACATTTCTGTTAAATACTAGACAACGAGTTGACTGTTGGATCAAAATTGCACAATTAAAATAATAATAGAGATCAAATTTGTGGAAAAAATGGGGGACCAAATTTGTGAAACGACAATAATAAGGAAATTAAAAGTGCACTTGAGCCTTATTTGGTTTATATTATTACTGGGTCTAGTTTCTTTGCCTCTGATTGTATTCAGCCTATTGGTTATCGGCTTATTGCATATGCTTGACTAACTACTGCAGAATTACTGTACTGGGTGGCACTTGTTTTGGGAATTGTGAGCCTTGAAAAGTGGAACAAACCTTGAGAAAGGAATAAGAGGGTGTCTATATGATTATATGTTCAGTGTTTTTTTTTTTTGAGTTTCAGTGTATACTGTCTTCTTTCTGTATCTATTTGATCAAGGTGTTGGATGGATGGGATTATGCAACTTTACTTACTGAGTTATTGCTGTTGTTCCTTGCTTTCCATGCATGGATTTGGAAATTGGTGGTGGTGATGGTGGGGTTTGTGCATACTCTCAGGGTGGGCACGTATTAAGGGCTGGTTGTCTTGTATTTGAAGGGGAGGATAGGGATGTAAATAATATAGAGAAAGGCGAGTCTTGTGTTTGTGTGTACATCTAGGATGTTTACCTTTCTTGACTCTGACATATACTTGAATGTTCTTAGCTGTGGTTTAGTATGTTATGTTGCTGCTGTGTTCTGAATGTCTGCTCTTTTGAGATTGATGCCACAGATTTGACCAATGTTCAATCTCCCCACTGTCATTAAAAGGAGTTAAGGATGCTGGATATGAGAAAATGACGGTTGTGCAGGAGGCTACTCTTCCAGTAATTCTCAAAGGTTTGTCTTCTTTCTTGGCCATGGGGATGGAGCAATTTGGAAGAAAACAATCTTGGATATAATTTTCTTTTTGTATGTGGTTCTGTTCTGCCTGTTTCAAATAGATGTCATCTGATTCCATTGTACCATCATTGTTACCTACTATTTTTCTCTTTCGGGATCCTTTTTGTGTGGAGCTTATAGTTTTAAATACTATCATACTATTGTAGAATCAGTATTCAAAATATTGTGCTATTTCTAATTGTTAATATAAACAAGAAAGCATTTCATTCTGGCTTTGGTTTACATTGTTCTGATATGTCTTGCATTTATTTATCATGGTGACACTTATTCCAATTAACATCTTTAGGTAAGGATGTACTTGCCAAGGCCAAGACAGGCACCGGCAAAACAGTAGCCTTTTTGGTGAGCCTCTTAATTTGTGTTTACCTGAGTAAATTAGTGGTTAATAGCCTCTTTATCATTTGAATTTTTCCTCATATTACTTTACAAGTGACAATTAATGCAAGGTACAGTTGACACTTAAGCCACCTTTGAAAAAAAGCAAACTACTTGATTGCATCACTCTGCTTAATTCATCGGGCTTCAGAATTAGAGTTGAATATTTTATCATGATGATGGGACAATTCTGTTTCTGTATTCTTTTTAATTGTTTTTGTTTTTAGGCATAGGGGCTGCTATTGTTGACCTAGTAGGCTGCAGTGGGGAGTAGTGAAGAAAGTTCTATGTTGATCAGCAAATACCTAGAAAGATTTTAAAAGATTGATTAAGAATGTTTAACAATAGAACAAAGAAAAAGGTCTACTTGAGCCTCAACAGAGTAGCACAAATTGTTGAGCTGGAAACTAATTTATTGTTTTCTTGCACCTATAGTAACAGGAACAGTAGTTTTGATTCTACTTATTGCTTTAAGTGATTTTGTTCAGCTTCCATCAATTGAACTTGTGGCAAAGACACCTCCAAGTGATCGTGATCAAAGGCGGCCACCAATTCTTGTCGTTGTCATATGCCCAACTCGAGAGCTTGCAACTCAAGCTGCTGCAGAGGCTACTAAACTGCTGAAGTATCATCCTACCATTGGTGTTCAAGTTGTAATTGGAGGGACAAGACTTGCTTTAGAACAGAAACGCATGCAAGCAAATCCTTGTCAAGTAAATTCTTTTTATTTCCACCAAAGTTTTATTTCATGTAGTTATTAGTTAGTTAATGTGCATTTCCATAATACCAATAGTTAAATAAATGAAAGACGTAAATAACATTTTGGTCTTTGTAAAATAGGAGGCTTTTTATTTTAGTTCTTCAAAGATTTTTGTTTTGATTTTAATTCTTTAAAAGTTATTTTTTTTGTTTTAGTTTTTATTTTTAAGAAACATCGTTAAATGATGGTGTAACAATGACGTTGAGAGTTTATTGACTTGTCTTATCATCAAAGAATCTAACAAGACAATCATAATTGTTATGTCATCGGTTAACATTGTTAATTGAAAGCAAAGACTAAATAAAAAATATTAAATTTTTAAAAGACTAAACAAAAAACTTTAAAAGACTAGAATAAGAAATATCCAATTTTATAAGAACCAAAAGGTTATTTAAGCCTTAATGAAAATGTTCTGAACTATCCTACGCTATGAATTTATGTCTGTTGGTGTATAAGTGTTTTAGAAAATGGCTTTTATGATGATCACCTTTCTAAAGATGGTAGCCTAAAACTAATATCATTTTGATATTTTAATTTGATTTAAGGCTTTTGATCTTTTATTTATTTGCATAATCATCCTCTTATAGGTAGTTACTAACTAATTTTCCAGACTTGGTTGAATATTGGCTTCTGCTTAAGTTACATGCTCTATTCACACACTTTGTTAATTTGAATGCTGTACAGATCCTAGTTGCAACTCCTGGAAGGCTTAGAGATCATGTTGAGAATACCGCTGGTTTTGCAACTAGGCTGATGGGTGTGAAGGTCTTGGTGCTTGACGAAGCTGATCATTTACTAGACATGGGATTTCGCAAAGACATTGAGAAAATAATTGCTGCAGTCCCCAAACAACGACAAAGTCTTATGTTTTCTGCCACCATTCCAGAAGAGGTATGCATGTCTTTTTCTTTTCCTTTTACTTTTTTGGGTATGGTTGTATGTTTCCTGTTTAGAAAAGATAGAAGTACTGAAGTACCGAGCTTATTCTGGTATTATTATTATTACAAAGGTGCGTCAAGTATGTCATATTGCTTTGAGAAGGGATCATGAATTTATCAACACAGTTCAAGAGGGTACTGAAGAGACACATTCACAGGTAATTGTTTATAACTCATACTAAATAACTAAAATGGTACTTGCATGTGTATGTGTATGTATTTATTTATGGGGTTTTGAATCATTTCAGGTACGCCAGATGCATTTACTTGCCCCGTTGGACAAGCATTTCTCTTTACTATATGTTCTTCTGAAGGACCATATTGCAGATGACGTTGATTACAAGGTATGGTTTCTAATCTGTAACCAGCTGGATTGACTTTTTCTTTTAGGTCTTTCACTTCAAGACAACATGATGAACAAACAAGAAAACCATAATTTGGATTAGCTATTGCTTGTTAAATTCTAAAACTGTGATTTGACAACAAAAGGTTTTCCTTTTTCTATCACCTTTCACATGTTTTGAGATATTTAATGTTGCTATGGGTTTATCAGGTACTTGTTTTCTGCACAACTGCTATGGTCACTAAACTTGTTGCTGAACTTCTTGGTGAGTTGAACTTGAATGTGAGAGAAATCCATTCAAGAAAGCCTCAGAGTTATAGAACCAGAGTCTCTGAGGAATTTCGGAAGTCAAAGGGTCTCATCCTGGTCACTTCAGATGTATCTGCACGCGGAGTTGATTATCCAGATGTCACTCTTGTAGTACAGGTAATACATGCAGAACTTCATTGCTTCGCTACACTTTTGCAGGGCATCTTGTGCTACACATACACGTACATTCCAAATGTCATTATTGTCACAAACTCAATTACATTGCAAACCTTGCTAGCAGGCTCCTAGAATGGTTTATATGGATTTTATGTTCAGTTTGTTTTATCCTTTGGTATGAATGCCAAGCAATGTTGGAATGAATGCTCAATACATTTGCTGAAAGTAAATACCTGTTGCATCGGAGAGAAGTTTAAACAAACAGGCTACTATTTGATCAATGTTTCCTCCATTTGTCAAATCAACAGGTTGGTTTACCAGCAGATAGAGAACAGTATATACATAGACTGGGTAGAACAGGACGAAGAGGGAAAGAAGGGCAGGGCATACTGCTACTGGCTCCTTGGGAAGACTTCTTTCTATCCACCGTAAAGGATTTGCCTATTGAGAAAGCTCCACTACCTTCAGTTGATCCTGATACTAAGAAAAAGGTATTGCTTGGATATACAGCGGAGATATTTTTTTAGATCAAACCCTCATTTTAGACTTAGTCCGTGAGATAATAAGTGCTTGTCATTTAGTTAGTCTCTGACATTATAATCCTCACTTTTAGTCTCCAGTTTTGCAAAATGTTACTCACTTTAGTCTATTTGTATTACATTTTTCATTGACCGGGACTAAAATGAATGCTTTGTTGAAAAAGGATTATTAGAATTGGTGTGCAAGTTATTGTCCAATAGTGTTGGCTTAGTTTGAGTGGTTTGTTTATCCAAAAATACCTTGACACTTTGGACTCATGGTCCGCTTGCTTATATACCATTTAACTTTTTTTTCACCCGCCAATGTGAGAATTATTCTCCAACACTCCTCAAGTGGCTTGGCCTACTTATGACTTATCTTAAGTCTCCCGCTTGTACTTGCATTTCAAGGTCTTGCTTTCATTTATAGGTGTGGGCTTATGTTTTTTTTTTTCTCGATTGAGACCTTAGATCTATTTTCATTTTCTAGGCCTTTTTTGTGCTCGATCTTCTTTTGTCTTCAATCTATAATTGGGTTTGCATTTCAAGTTTGGGTCTCGGGCCAGATGTCTTGCTTTCATTTATTAGCTGGGTTTACGTTTCTCGAGTTTTATAGACCGTTTGGAGTCTTTCTTTCATTTACTCGAGTGTGTGTTTCTTTTCTTGACTTTTAGAGACCTTTTTCATTTTCTGAGCTTTTTTTGCCAGTCTTTTCCATTTTTGTTCTGCGCTTTTAAGGTTTTATTTTAGATATAAGGTCTGATACTATATTAGAATTAGTGTGCAAGTCCTTATCCAAGATCCGAGAGGGTGTATAGTAGTGTGTTATTTAGCTTGGGTGACTTGTTTTGGAAAGACCTTAGATATCTTTTCATTTTTGTTTTCATCCAATGCTTTGGCAAGTTTATAGACGAATCAATTTAAAGCCATACCAACGTTTTTGCTATTTACAGGTGGAAAAAGCGCTATCCCATGTGGAGATGAAGAATAAAGAAGCAGCATATCAGGCATGGATTGGTTACTATAATTCCAACAAGAAAGTGGGGCGAGACAAGTATAGGCTAGTGGAGCTTGCAAACGAATTTAGTCGAAGCATGGGGCTTGATAACCCTCCAGCTATCCCTAAGCTAGTCCTTGGCAAGATGGGCCTTAGGAATATCCCTGGTTTACGTGCCAAATAGGTTATTCTTTCAATTCAGTTTCTGACAAGTCATGTGCAATATGTATTGTTTTCTAGTTTAAATGACCCCTTTTAATTAGTTGTAAGACTTGAGACATCAAATTTTCAATTATATTTACATCTTCCATTTTTTGTTTATCTTCTGCTTATACCACACTCATTGCCTGGTAATGTAGTTCCAGATTAATTTCATTGTATCATTAAACAAAATACTGCATCTAGGCAACTGCATACCGTTGAATTTGTTATATAATTCACGATATTACAACAGCTATCCGGCTTTGAAAGAGTACAGATTGAAATCAACTTTGTACGTCAGATTGTCTTGAAATATGATGTTAGTGGGATCAAATTGCATCTTCAAACTAAATGAAATATTCACTTTGATAAATTAATTTATGTTTTCTAATATTGCTATTTAATTCCTTATCAAAAGATTAAGGGCTGGTTTTTGTGCTTTTTTAAAAAAATATGTTTTTTTTAATAAAATAAGTAATTTTTTTAATTTTTTAAAATAAATAATATTCTTTTTTTAAGAAATAAATTTTGTCTACTTATTAAATAATTAATAATTTCAAAAAGTAATTTTTTTCATAAATATTTATTAAGTTTATACAAATCGAACATTAATTATTAATTAATGTTAACAATTTAATAGTTATAAATTAAGTTTATACAAATTAATAGTTGCTAGGCATCAAAGTGAATTGAATCCTCAGGTCGTACCTTGATTTGTTAACAATTTAATTAGCTATAAATTTGGCTAGCTTATGATACTGTTAAGCTTGAGACTTCACGTGCTTGATTTTATAAGGATATTCAATATATAAATATCTTGATTCATTTTTATTTATTTATTTATTTGTACTTGAACTTGCGTATAAAAAAAATTTACAACTTATATACATTGTTAAACCAACTAAGCCAAACTTTTTTTATATACCTAGATTCCTTTACATGATTCATTAGATTATGATTAGTTAAATACACCAATGAGAGTTTAGTTTAGTTTCACAATACAGTGAATAAAGTTTTCAATCTTTGTTGGAAGAGAAACCTATCTTAGTATCTAACAATATGTCAAACAAGCTTGTTTGTAAAAAGAATATATAAAGGAAACTAAAAATGTATAGATATATTTTTAATAATAATTAATATATTAGTGTTTTATTTAATTTTTAATTTTATTAAATTATTTTTTAATTAAATTATATAAAAAAAGTTTAATGATTATGTATAATCAATTAAAAAAATTTATATTATCAACCAATCAAAAATTATTTTTCATGTAATTATTAAAATAATTATTATAAAAATAATAAATTTATCACACATGATAATTTATGATTGAATAATAATATAAAATTATTTTATATTATTAGTATATAGTCTATTTTTTCTAAAAAAAAAATATTAAGTTACAATTTGAAAGAACTTAATATGTTTGATCAATGTAAGATTTGACATTAACTTAATAAACTTGAACAAGTAGTAAACTTTCTTGTTTAAATTAACAAATTAAAGCCAATTTTTGTTTTCAAATTAAACTTAAGATTACCTAATCCAACGCAACTCCAATAGCATCTAACTATAATAATTTATTGGTTCATATATTTTCTGAGTACTAGAATGAAAAATCATTTAAATAATGAACTATTAATTCTAAATTATATTTGATAACGAATCAACAATTTTAAATTTTTTTCGTGTATTTTTATAACTCAATATTTCTACGCATAGGAAGATTTGTTTGGGAAGTAACAAGTCCCTTTAACATGTCTTCATTCGTAAAGAATTGTCTGTGCAAAAATATGGAGACAAATGACTTTAAATAGGAAAAAGTGTGAATTTGCGGGATTTAAGGACTCAAATATTTGCTACTTTTACTACTTTGATATGCTAATGTTTTACTAACTGCTAGCAAATTTTGAGTTTCAAGTTCAGTCTTATATGAAATTTATTATATTACCTCACAGGAATTCGGTTAAGCTTATTTATTTTTAATGTGTTTGACGGTTTAATGTGTTTGTTTTAAATTTGTCTTATCAGTACCGAGTATTAGGGAGAAGGGGGTACAAGTTTGCAAGAGGTATTTTGAAAAGTGTTCAATCAATGTTAGTTGTCACAAGTGATTAAAATTTGATAAGAGCATTCACCTTCTTAACAAGTGTGAGTTTGAATCTCATTTACATCATTTTTTTATTTGGTAAGCAATAGGACCTACTTGAATAGATGTAACCATATGAAACTTATGTCTTAACCCTCTAAATAAGTTTCTATTAGTAGTTTCATTATGTCTTTCACATATGTCTAGCAATATTGGAAGTCTCTCTATTCTACTACTCTTTCCTATCAAAAGAAAAAGAAAATACCAGAACGTGTTCTTTTATACTGCAGTTGTTAAAAATAAAAAAAAATAAAAAAAAACTCTATCCAAATGTACTGACAGTTGTTTTAGTTTGTTTGCCTTTTACTTCTTTCGTTTAAATTTATAGACATAGTAACATGTTTTAAGCTTAAAATATATAAATACATAGATAGATTATTGTTGTTGTTTTGACAACGACGACGATGAAATATAACGTATTAAATTTTATTTTGTTTAAAATTTTACTACAATATTTCTTATTTGAATATATGAAAAATTAATATTTAAGTTATAATTATAACTTGAAAGAGCTTAAATATTATTCAATTAATATAAGGTTTGATATGCATAAAGAAAAATGTTTAATACTAGTATATTAAATTTGAATAACTCGAACTTTCAAGTTTAATCCTAAAACTATAATTAGAATTTTGTTTTCGAATTTAACTTAAGGCTATCTCGGTTAAACTCAACTTCACTCGCATCTAATTTAATTGATTGGTTTATAGAGATTTGCAGGCTATTTTTACTTTGATATACTGAAGCTTTACATTGTTTGTTGCATGGAAATAGGAGACAATAAAATAGAAAAATGGAGAATCTAATTTTAATTAACATAGTAAAGACCGTGTAAAAAATGAGTAATAAAATTTCATTTTTTTAAATATTAATTAAGTATTATATAGGTGAATCTAATAAAATCAGTTTTATATTTTGAATCAATAAAAAATTAAAATTATATTTTAAAATTGAAAAGAAACATCGTTTTGAAAAAATAAAATTCACTCAAAATTT
>JAMLFT010012806.1:0-10178 GCA_026544285.1 Pachyrhizus erosus
TTTTCGTTAAAACAAAATATCATATGATGAAAATTTCAAAAAATCAAAATCAAGAAATAAAAAAAATCAAAATATTTAATATAAGAGTCATAAAGAACTAAGTTAAAATATGAATAAAATTAATAAATATATGTTAATGTGTGTAATGTATTAGTTATTATCACTTAAGATTAATAGACTAGTAGTCTAATAATAATATATCTTTTAACTTAAACATATATATACATGTATGTGTTTACATGTATATGATATATAGATAATAATAATAATTTTATTATTAATTATTACTGACAATTTCATAGGTTGGTTGATGGATTTATTAAATTAAAATTTATGATTCAATTCATTTATCAATGAGTTTTAATGGATTAGGTTGAATTTGACTAAAATATTCTAGAAACTAAACTTATATTATTTTTGTTGGTTTAAATCAGTTTGAGTTCACATATCACAATTTGGATTATGTTGAACATTCTTATTTTTCTTGTTTTTTAACATTCAATTAATAATCTTTACCAAAAAAATAAATACACATGATTAAAAACTATGATTATTTTGAAAATTTTAGTTAGATTTGAATATAAAATTATTCCAAAAAAATAGGATGTTATTATTTTGATCTTTTAGAATTTTTTTATTTTAGTTTTTTTTTTGTTATTATTAAATAACAACATTAAATAATTTCATAACATTACTTTAATAGTTTTGTGATTTGTCAACAATAAATAATTAATGACATAAAATTAATTAACAAAAAATTTATAAGTGATAAATTAATAAATTATTATATTATTAATATTATTATTTTATCATCATTTAAGGAAATAGAAAATCAAACAAAAAAAATTATTCTCTTTAACCTTATTATAAGATCTAAATTAAAAGTGTGACTTAATCATTTTTATAAGATCTAATATAAAATGTCTTTTGTATTAATTATTTTTTAACAATAATATCTTTAATTAAAGTCAGTTCTAAAATGACAAGATAATGAGAGACATATGACTCATTAATGTTTGTTAATTTTATTCAAAAGATAATTTTTAAAAAATATATTTATTTAAGATAAATTTAATATTTTAAAATAAATTAATTAAAGTTTCTAATTTTAATAAATAAATAAATTAAATTTTATAATAAGGATGAAAGATATTATATCTCTTTGATAATTTAATGGAAAGTATTTGGTGGAAAAATTCGGTACGAGATAGCCAACAAACATATGACGGCAACACAAAGGGCATATCACAGTTGACAGGACGCATTAGCCTTTCCGAGAAGTTCTCATTTTTTAACATTGAAAAATTATTTGTCGTATTTTCTAATTATAATAAATTTACAATTAAAATTATTTTGGATACATAATTCAACAATTTAAAATTAGTGTTACCGATGTAATTTTTTTATAATGTCTACTAATTAAAAATCATGATAATATGATTTTCATAATAATTATGACAAAAATCAATAAATTTATATATTAGTTTGGGATTAAATAATTGTAAAATCTCCTTATACTATCATTGTATACACTGTTTCCTTTTAAAGATTTACACATAAAATTTTTTATATCAGCTAATGTAAATTTATGATAATTATGACTTTTAAGATGATTATTATACAATTTAATATACATGAAAATTTTAATTTTGATTGAATTTTTTACACTTTTCAGTACATATAATATGCACTACTAAAATCAATTCTACTCGTTAACTTTAAAACGAAAACTTATCATTCACAACAAGCCAGTCCCACCTTATATATGTGTCCCTTACATTTTAATTTCTCCTCATCACTGGTCTCATCCAAAAACTAACGATTTTGAATTAATAGAAACAACCAAATATTAGAAACTGGAAAAAGAATGAAAATTCAATGCAAATTGCTGCAAAGCCGAAATACCACGAATCTGACCATCAAGACTCTTCCCCGTCTGTTGGTCCGAACCACACATCCATGATTTTGAACCGTTCCATCAATAATTGGATCTTTCCAGTTGAATGGATAACTACCATGGTCGCATCAATGTTGATAAGGGTCTCATCGTTGGCGAACCACAGCATTTGTCACGTCGCATCAATGTTTTTATTCGCTGCTGAGTTCATATCAAGCTTTTCATCCTTGACTTAATGGTTTGGTCATTTATAGTAAAAGGTCCAGTTTTTCATCTCGGACATTGTCGAGCATTGTTGTACTGGTTACTCGTCGTCTTGTCCAAAACTTAATGGCTGCTTTCAGTTTAATCTAACCCTCATGCAGAAAAAAAAGTCTTTTGCTATGGCAACGAAAACCATTAAGATATAGAATTAGAGAATCAAGTGAAAAACAAAAAAAAGAAATGATGAATAAAGGAGTAGCACGTAGGCTAGTGAAACACAGTGCATCATATAATATATATTATATATATTAAGAGAGATAAGAGTGGGATATTACATGACATATACATCAGGATAATTTTCCACGGTTCCAGTGTTTCAAATTATGCAAGAATATCCAACACAGGAAGACGAAGGCAATGGAATGAAAGAATTAATTGAACAAGATTACAAGTCTACAATTTATCATTGATCTATACCTTTTTGATTAATTACATTAAAAAATGTATATTTAGTATCTAGGAAGTCTTGAACTAGTAGTAGTTTTACTATCTGATGAAGTAAGGGGAACTGTTGAGAACTCGGAACCAATTTGTTCGGAATGATGAAAGTATCCACGAGGGGGAGAACTGATGTTTTGATTAGTGGGTGAGTTAATAGATGCTGTTCCAGTGCTAAACCTCTGATTGGAAGGGGGCGGAGAAGAATAGTTAGTAGTAAGACTTTTATCATGTGAATCATCCATGGATTTATCTCTTTCTTCTGACTCCCTCTTTTCTCTTTCTTCTGTTTCCTTGAGAAGAAAATCAACCCACAAATCTGCAAAGGACTGAGGGGAAATGTACAAATTCAAATTCACTACCATGATAAGAAAAATCTAAGTAAATTGCGTTAAACGTGACAGTCTAGAGTGGAGTGCAGCATCGTTAAATGTGACAATCTAGAATGCCGTGCAGCATTTGTATAAGATTCTTTGGGTAGATGTAATAACCCCAAGGAACGACATATATATAGTATCCGCTATAGCATAAACATGGAACATGTTCCATGTTCAGAAACCCAACAGATATACTGTCATATATATATTTTTTTTCTGCATTTTGCTTTCTAAACAAATCCCAGAGATAATGAATAGCGGATGAGATGAAATCACCTGGTTATCTGCTCCTACATTTGCAGCTGATTCAGTTGAACCACTTCCTCCCAAGATACCTCCAACTAGGCGGCCAGGCAATCCAAGAACACCAAGGACAACACCTTTTCCTGGACCTTGTTGAGCAACACCAATTCTTTGTTTGTCCTCATTAGAGAATCCTAGCATGCGAACCATTAGATCCAAAACCTGTCCCAGGTGAACAACACAATTTTACTTGGATAAAATAATAAATTAACTGAGCAAACAAAATGAAACCTGAGTCCATGAACACCCACCCCCCCGCTACTACATGCACAGACCAAAGGTTATGATTATTATACGCAACAGAAAGGAATGAGCAGTCCGGCATGAGGTATCTTAAGCGCAGCCAAATTAGAAGGCTTCCTTACCTCTTTGCTGTGGTTTCTCTGGAAATATGTGACAAGTAACTTTATCACAATGCGCCTGTCAAAAATACAAGATTAGTATAATAATCTATTCTCAAGCAGAAGCAACACAACGACACAAAACATTTTCAAGTCAAACTTCAACCCAGATTCATACTTGTAAGACTCCAATTCCGATTAAAAACTTTTTAGGAAATTAATGATAGATACAAAAATCTTGTAGACAATAATGCCTTCAAGGATATCATCTTCATTCAAACCCAACCAGCTAGAAATATCAGGAGCTCCAAATCACATGGCCAAGCTGATATTGCATTAAAATTAACTTAGATGAAAAACATGCCAACCTGTCAACAAGAAAATCAGAATCCACTGACATTCTATTTAGCCGTGTCATACTCTGCTCAAGAGCTCGTCTCATTCTGGAATTGTCTTCTTCATGCTTGCTTACTCTACTTCTCCATTCTGACTGTACCTTCTCAGATTGAGAAAGCTTGGCTAAAATTTCTTCTTTTTCACTGATCAATACATTTGCTCTGCAATCTGCATCCTGCCAACAATTTAATCTACATGTTAATTGATTAGAAAGTGTAAATGCCAAGAAGTTAACTTGTACTTTTTGAGTTGAAAAACAAAATAATATATCAATATACTGCAGCAAATTTTGAGGAATAAAAGGGAATAATATAGGGTGCTTTAAGCTTTAAGGAATATGAAAAAGTACACGATAAACTAAAAAATCAAATTAACACAAACCCCCTCAGTCCTCTCCAATTGAATTATCCCAAACAACAATCCTTTTAAGTTGTATAATATTGAATTAGTTGTTTCCACATACCCACCTTAACCGATTAGGTTAACAACTTATCATATATCTTGAGCCTTACATGACAAGGTGAAATGGCACTACCCTAGCTCAAATGACCAATACATCGAATTAGGTAGTTTACAATAAGGAAAGTATTGATGATCATAAGGTCAACGATCCAGGGAGAGATCCCTTTAAGCAACTGAAGAATTCCTTATGGGGATATAAAAGAGCACTCCACACCCACTGACAGTACATTTGGTTTTGAGCTTTCCCTCGGCACAAGCTCCCTCTCTTCCAATAACCATTAGCATTAACCACTCTCCATAACCACCATTTGCATCTATTATCTTTTTGAAATTAGCCTAAATTAAAATGCTTCCAAATTATCAGATGTAACAAAAAAGACACTTATCTCTGATTAAGTCTTGGAGGAAAGCCAGTAAGCTAAGGTACCAAATTTTCCTATTCTACCAAAGAAATGATTGGATCAAAAGAATACAGGCCAAGACTCATGGTCAGCATAGATCATGTTCTTTTGTTGCTACAATCGTCATCATAGGGGTCCAATGCTGTTCAATTGATGTCTTCAATGAAGTATGGGTTGTCTAAAAATTACACTTAGGAACAGTAAGAGAGAGATTCACACTTTCAGCAGTTGAGAAAGCTTAGACGTTTCTTCCTTTGCACGAGCCAAATCTTCTTCTAAATGTTCCTTCAGAAAAAAAAAATTATAATGGATATAAGCTTACTACATACACCAGTAGACAGACAGGCACATACAAAGATATTGATGGAAAAAATAAGTGAGAGAATGTTAACAACTCAAATCAATGCCAATAAATTTGTAAATAAAAAATTAAAAACAACCTTAGCTTCAATTTCAGCATAATATTGTCCAAGTGCTGTCTGTAGATTTAAAAGTTCAGTATTCTTAGCATCTATTGAGCTCATACAGTTTGTAAGCTTGTTGTTCAGGTCATCAATGATTTCCCTGGAATTTAGAATTTCATTGTTGTTTGCCATCTTCAGTTTCTCCTGACTTTCAGTTGCCTGTTTCAGAGTTCTCTCAAGATGTGTTATTTGTGCCCTTAAATAATTATTGCTATCACGTAGTTCTTCAATGATTTTGCTATCCTCATCCATTTTTTCTGACTCTTCAGATTCCTAGACAAAAAGCAGCATGGTGAACATCTTTGAGTCTACTACAGAAAGATTGATATACTAAACTCATCTGAGATGGATGCAAATGAAGTTCATTCACACTTATTAGAGGATTGAGGGGAAAAAATGTAATATAACTTGGAAACAATATATTTTGATATAAACACAACAAAAGGATTATGATAATTGGTACATTGTTTGTCCCTTTAAAATCATGCTCAATCATCAATGATTCCTCTTCAAAAAAATAAAGTGAAAAATGGAACCTTTTCTAACAAATGCTGTTTAAGACGGGTCAATTCTTGTACTGCTTTGTCCCTCTCCTTTTGTGTTTCCTTCAATTCGTTTCTTAGCAGATGTAAGGATCTTTCCAAGTCTTCTTTCCCTGGAAAACTTTTGGAAGGATCTGGTAACTGCTCCCAAAATGCCAAATTCCAAAACCCCACAAAAGAGAAGAAAAGAAGACAACAATTACTAACATGATTCTTGAGACATAACCGTTAAAGTAAATATTGCTTTTGAAGTTTTGACTCACATCACTGTTACTGCTAGGAACCTTGTTCTGAAATTGAGAAGCATCAAGTGACATTTTTCCAGATATCCTACTTGATTTAAGTGCAGCCTCAAGATCATCCTTTTCCAACTAATAACAATAAGATAGAATATATTAGAGTGCAGTCTGGAGCACAATATAAAAAAACATTTATTATCAAGTAGTGAGTGATACGACAGAAGAATTTTTCAGTATTACAGAGAAAAGACTTAATAAATTTACTAACCTTAAGGGTAGTATTTTCCTTCTCTAAAGTTTCAATTAGTCTTTTGAAGCTATCCATAGCATCACCTGCTTCCTCATCTTCCTGTCTAGTCATCTCCAATTGCAGACGTTTTATTTCTGATATTTTCTCATTCAATTCCTTGTGTAATTTGCTCACCTCATTTGTTGTCTTTCAAGCAACAATACAACATATGTATCAGTTAGATAACCAAAAACAATAATATAGCCCAGCGTATCACATTACACAGATAGTACAACAAAACCAACATCCAGATTCCTTGAAAGGACATACTATACTACTCAATGATGCAATGGAAATCATCAAGGGAAACAAGAAAGTGTTCTAGTTATTCCTTATGTTTACAAAAATTATCTAAAGAAATACTGAAATGGAGAATTGAAATCATTGGAAAAAGCTGACCCATATTCTCTTTTAATTTCTAATCCCATAGTTCTAATGAATCCAGGCAATGTGTTTATTCCCAAATATATATTTTCATTTGCTTCTTATCAAACCATTCTTTGATTTTCCTTCATTCTCTATCGATTCCATTCACAATCAGAGCAGGGTTATAAATAGTGGATGATGGCTTATGGTAGTGAGCCAAAAATTTGCCATAAACATATGGAAGATGGCATTGTGGCCAATGTTGCTATATTAAAAAAAGTACAAAATATATACAAAAATGCTAAATAACCTGAATATAAATAAAAAAAACTAATCATATATAAGGGACAAGAAAATTATAGAAACACTAAGGAAACAAATTTCAATGTATTTCAGTTTGAAGATGAAAAAACTATCACAGGCAAACCATAAAACAATCTAATATAGTTATGAAATGGTAGGCAAAAATCATAGTTAATGCATGGTTAGTATCTTATTTTATATTGTAAAAATATTATCTATTCACTGTCTCTACTAATATGGTGGCATGGTGCAAAAACTTATAGAAATAAATCCAATTTATATCTATGTTTATATAAACTCACTTTGTCTCTTTCCAATTTTAGCAATTTAAGCTCCTCCTGGAAAGACTTGTTCAATTTCTCTTCCTCTGACATCAAAGAAAGATTCAAATTATTAGCCGTTTCTATTTAAACATGTAAAATGATAACACAATCTAGATATTCTAAATGCAGAATAATGACCCTGGAATTTTGGCTGAATATTTGCCAACTTTTTGCGTTCTTGCTCTAGTTCCAACATCATTTTCTGTATCTCATGAGTATGTTGTACTGCTGCTGTGGGACTACTTTTTCCCTCTACCATATTTGCTAGCTCCTAGAAGGCATTCATACATCTGTTGTCAAGTTCACTCATCACTAAATAAAAATATAAACCCTATTAAAAAGTTTAAATCAAAATGACTAGTACCAAAAACAAAAATAGAAAAGCATACAAAAATTTATTTTCTTTACTGTATTTTTCAAAAAGTGCACATCACGCTTAGTAGGACTCCAGGAAAAAATGAATATACATTTGGACAAAAAATGATTAAAATAGGCAAGTAACATAAATGCAAACCACCTGATGGTTAATCTTTCAACATAAATTCATAATTTGAGAATAATAAAATATCTGAGATGTAGTTACCTTATCCTTTACTTGTAAATTTGAATGTTTAGATGCCATCTTACTTTGACTAGCATCAGATTCCAAAGCAGATTTGGTTCCATTGTTTATACCATAACGATTTTTCATTTGACTTGTGAACCTATGCTGTCGATTTGGTGATTGGTCATTACTTCCCTGAATAAATATTCAAAGTAATCAACAAGAATCCTTAGTTATGTTGCAAATCTTGATTCAGTAGGACTACTAGAAACTAGAAAGAAAAACTTTATTGCAACTGGAATGAAGAGTACAAGGTTTTCAATAATAGTTTAGAAAACAAGTACGCATCGACCCCCAGAGTTAAGCTCCTACAGCAGAAGCGTCCTCTGTTCATATAAAAATTCCTGAAGAAGTCGCTCTGAAACCAAGTTGAAGACTGAATATTTTGATGAATTGCTTGAGTAAAAAAACACTCAGCAGGGCATATATTTATATACATTCCATGTTTAATTATGTTTAAGAGCAGTAAATATAAATGCAATTTCCTAAGTATATACTACAAGCACAATGCATGAATCTGAACATTCAAGTATCCTAGCCTTTCAATGCAGCAATTCCCAATGTCTAAGATTTCTTTCCAACAGTCACAAAAGAATATAACATTCATATAATTTCACAAGCCTAGTGAGTAATGAATAACCCAATTGAAAGAAGGGAATTAATTATACAATTTTTTTTCTGATTAATTATCGTTACTACAAGATGAGAATAGGTGATTCCCATCATGCTCCCTCTAACTATTATTAATAGAAGACCATTTTTCCCCATCCCCCGCCCTCACATACATCTCCTTACACTATTATTATCTTTTGGGAAAACAACAAAATTCACTGAGAAAAGAATTTTGCAAGTTTGTAACATTTGAGAGGGGAGGGGGCAGGGTATGTCCAACATAGCAAAAAATAGCAATCAAACAATGCCATTTTTTTTGCTGTCAAAACCAAGTTTTTGGCAAGGACCTCCAAAACAGGGTCTTTCAGTATGGAAAATCCAACAACAAAGAAAAATAGAAAACAAGAATGGAGTAAAACTGTCCAAACTTCCTACATTACTAACTAGTACAAATTACGAAATCTTAAGCATAGTTCCACAAATTATACACAACCATAGTTTCTCAATCATAAAACTGCACAAAATTAAACATAAACAACACAAACAGGTATTATGCTCTTTTGCTTCAATCCTAATTTAAAAATACAGAATTCAAATTTTTAACTAAATACATTGATCTAAACATGTGGGTGGAATAAGTCAAAGCTATAATAAATAACAGGGGCAATCATTCATCCAAAAGCTTTCTAATTCCTATGTTTTCTACAAAACACCCATAGGAAAACTATAAACTTCCATGCAAAGAAGCCACAATAAGATTTTTATCTCAAAAATTTATAGGAAATAATCTGCAAATTAAGACATAAGCATAAATATCCTAGTTTCATAAAATCTTTCAACCCTTCTTTCTCCCAAAACTTTGGAAACAATAGTGATGAAAGTTCTCCAAGGCAACTGGACAAACCCACTATCCATAATAATAGGTAAAAGTTTAATCACAAAGCAACCAATCAGTCTTACAAAGAAATTACTGCTATATGAATTTTGTAAACAAAGAAACAAATTAAAACCAAGTGTTTTATTGACAAAAGACCATTTTAATGTGGTTAATGATTATATACATATATATATATATATTAGATTCCTTTCCCTTCCATAGTCAAGTAACATCTTATCCATATAATGAGAAGAAAGTAATTGGTATGAAGCACTCAAATTATTTGCCTCTAGAACATAGTTATCAAAACCGGACCGGACTGGTCAGTTTGATCAGAAACTGGTCTGGTGGCCGGTTTGGTTACTAAAAAAAATCGGACGATTTTAGAACCGGTCAAGAACTGGTCAAACCGGTCCAAAATCAGTCAAGGACCGACACAGAAAACCAGTTTGAACTGGTATTTTTCAATTTTTTTAAATATAACAAAATATTTTAAAGATAAATAAAAATAAATATTTAACAAAGATTTCAAATAGGTATAGATTATTTTATCAATTATTATTAATTTTTATAAAATATACAATTTACTCATTTATATTAGTTTACAATATTGTATATTTTGATTTTTTATAATCTTATATTATATTAATTTGTTATTTTATTTTACATGTAAACTTGTT
>JAMLFT010012807.1:0-10178 GCA_026544285.1 Pachyrhizus erosus
TTCTAGTTTTAAATTTTTAATTGTATATTTTTCTTCAAAAATATTTCTTTAATATTTTATTTATTTATTAAGTTTTTATTTTTCAAGTTATTTAAATTATCATTATTATTATTTGTTTAATATTTATCAACTAGATAAATAAATAAATGATTTATATGTCGAAAATAATAAAGAAATTCACAAACAATATTTTATTTTAATATAAAAGTAGGACGTTACAATATACAATTTAATTTTAGAAAAAAAAAACTAAGTTAACAAAAATTCTATAAAATTTTCTTTGTTTTTATTCAAGAAAATGGTAGAAAGTTTCCTAAAATTTAAAACACCAAAAGATGTTTAAAACATAACTTTTTTTTATAAGACTTAAGATTTTTAGTGTAATTTTTGGAAAGGTATAATATAATATGAACAAAAATATACACAAATTTATAACAATAAAATAAGACAATACATTTAAAAGTTTTTCAAAATAGCACTAATCAAATATTGGTCCTTTTTTTGGACATTTCTAATATTATTTTTATCGATTCTTTTTCTAGCACGTCGCCAACACGATTAACTTTTCAATGATATAAAATACATTTTCTAATTCAATTTGTGGAATTTTTGACTAATATTTGACTAAATAATGTTTCTAGTAAAAGATTCACTTAAAACAAAAAAAAAAAACTTACAAAGTCTAGTTGCATGCATTACCTTAGAATTGTCAAAAATATTTGAAAATATTTTTTATCTTGAAATTTTTTATCAAAATACATGATTGTAAAGATAATTGTGTCTAGTTTTAAACATGCAAAGAAGTTTTTAGTGGAGATGAACCAGTAAGCATAAGTTCCGGACAAGAGAGAAAGTTAGTAGTGAGATTTTTGAGAAAAGAAATAGATGTGAGGTGATGTTATTTTTGAGTAATGAGATGTTTATGTGATGTGTAGAGGTTTTGTGTGTGGGTGGTTGTGTGGTTTAGTGGCCAATAAGTTATTGCCATATGGCTTCCCCTTAGGGGACCCACTCAATCTAGAATAAATTATTAAAAAATGTGTAATAAACCATTTTTCAATTGATTTTTGATGAATTTTTGTTCGATAACACTACTCATTTTTTTTGTATTTTCTTTATCTTAAGACATAATTTTATCTTCCTAATAGATACGTTATAATGATTTAGGTTTTAATTGAACAAAATTTAAATTTTATTTGATAGATTTTTATCGATGAAAGTTTATCAGTAAAATTTCATCAACAAGGACAAAATTATCCAATTAAATTTTTATCTTCCTTTGATGATTGGGTCCTCGTAATTATTTTATTACCCAAGATTAATCAAATATTCATTTGTAGAACTTTATTTGTTAGATAAAGTTCATTAGACAAATATACAACAAACAAAAAATAAACAAATACATGTTAGAAATTAAATTTTTAAACACACATGCAGAACCAAGTTTTTATCAATTAAATAAAATATCTACCATCAATATTTATCCTATAAAATCGTCTTAGAGAATTTTAGCTACTCAAATTTAATTTTTAGTAATTAATTCAAAGAGTTATTTTAAAATAACTAAAAACAAGTTAACTCAATAAATCTAATAAAATAAATAAATAAATAAATACAACACGTATGTAACTAAGTTGAAATTTCAAGGTGTTACAAGTGACATGCTTCAAGAAAGAAAATCTTCGTGTGATTTCTTGCTTTCAAAAAGTCTTCTTTATAATTTTTATCTTTATAAAAAAATTGTCAAACATCTATTGGATATGAAAGTTTTATTCATAAGCATTAGTTATATTTATTTGATATAGACAAGTCACTTAAGTCCATCTCTTTTTATATACTTGTGAGATTAAGTTAGAAGTAGCTTGTAAAAGAATACTTGTTTAAAAAATCAAGTTTTTTTTTTTCTAAAACAATTAACATAAAAAATTAAAATTTTGAATAAACTATGCAAGCTGTAAATTTTTTTAACCAAGCTTTTTTATTGTTTTTAAAAAGTTAGGAAAGACTAATTCAAAATCAATACATTTATATTAATTTGATTTATTGTTCTTTAATGTGTATCTAAAATTTAAAATATTATAAATTAGATTTTCATAATATATTTGTATTATGGTAAAAAATGAGAGAGGAGAGAAAATTTCAAAATTTAATATTGATGAGAGATGATAAAAGAAAGAATTTGAAAACTTAATGCTAATAAGAGAGAAGAGAGAAATGATTGAATAATAAAATACTATAATATCTTTAAATTTAATTTAATAAAAAAAATAACTCTTGTTTTTTTTTTCAAATTTTAATTTAAGATATAAGTTGTGAATGCACTCCAAATGAAAAAAAAAAGTGTTTGTATATTAACAAGATTAATGAATAATTTTTGTTAAAATAATATGTGATCCACATAAAATTTTTTTGATGCAAGATTGTGAAAAAAATTGAAACTTTGTGCTTCCTTAATCAATTATCATTGATCCCAAATTGATTATTCCTTGCCTTAACTTATTATTTCTTCTTCTCCACTCCTTTGCTTATTTGATTAAATAATACCTCCTTTATAATTGTATATCAATATAATTATGTATTTATATACACATATAATTACTTGTATATAATAATAATAATAAATTAATAATAATAAAAATATTATTATTAATAGTATTTGTTATAGTCATTAAAATATATCAAAACCCATAGGTCAACCTGATCCATTACATGTTTGAAATGGTTGGACTAGAAAAAGAATTATTTGTTTTAGTTATTTTAGAATTTTGACCTGATCCACTTAGAACCTGACTTAGAACTTGGCTTGGCGTGATTAAACTTGTGGTGAGACAAGCTCACTTGCGACATTATGTTTGTTTTTGTCTTCAACTACATGTTCCTTTTCACAAAAAATGGTTTAATGTACTTTGAAATACATGATTCATGAAGATGCTAAATAAAATAAGTTTGTCATAATAATTTATAAAGATAACTAGAGATAAATAGAATATCAAATTACATTCTCTTTTTAGTGATTCAGGTGTGTTCGTGTTCCTACTTTTTAACTAATTAATTCACAAATAATATAATAAATTACAACTAGCCTTAATTATTTATTGTGTTCCAGTCATGTATTTTCTTAAATGACATACTATAATTATAGAAAAATATTAGAATATATGTTTTTTCAAAAAAATTATTTTTAATTTTTAATTCTAAATGAGTCAATCCGTTTAATCCACTTGATTGTGGTGATAAATTAGACTGAATTAATGGAACAAAGGTTCACTCAAAAGTGAACTGAGTAAATCCGATTAATCACTTTAGTAACTACTAACTATAATAAAAATATAATATTAATAAAAAGATATTTTTATTTAATATTAATTTTTAATTTTTTTATTTTACTTATCAAATAATTTTAATATAAATATTTTTTATTTCATTCTATTTCTCTTCAATAAAATAATTTTTATTTTTAATTTCACATATTCAGTACCCACTTTTTCTCTTTATTTTAAATTTTTACACTTGCCAAACAAACACAGCCTAAATGAACCAGAATAAGCAAGTTTGTGCATTGAGTTCTCCCGAGTGCGTGTCATCCGGGTTAATTTCAGAGGGCCAGAGGAATTCTATTGGTCCTTGTCAGTTGTCCTATTAAATAATACCCACTTTGTGAGTCCCTCTGAGTGTGAGTGTCAAGAGCGAGAGAAACGAGTGACTGACTTTTCGAGGAAAAAAAAAAAAATGAGTTTCCGTCATTCCATGAACGCCCTTCCCATTCTTCTCTTCTTCCTCTTCGTTTCGGCATTAGGTATTGTTCCCTTCTTCCTCCCAATTCATTGTGCAAAATTTCAACACCACTTTCTCTCTATGACTCTTCATTCTTCGCCGCATGCTCGATCCGCAATTGCTTCAGATCTCGTTAATTCCCGCTTCAATTTATCAATTTTTATGATTTCTTTTTGATATTTTTTTTTTTGCTTTTTGGTTTTTTTTTTTTTTTTTTTTTTTTTTTTTTTTTTTTTCTGTTCTGTGTTTCAGTCTGTGCGAAGAAAACCGGTGATGTAACGGAGTTGCAAATTGGCGTGAAGGTAGCCTTTAACCTGTTACTTTGGTTAAGATCCATGACATCTTTTATAGTTTAGGTTTAAGGTTTTGAATAATTTGTACGGAAAAAGGAATTTGCATAATTTTTTTTTTAAAATTAAAATTCGTTGTCTTGGTATATTTTTTAAGTTGATACTGGATCCCGATAGATGTAAGGGGTATATTGACTGGTGAGTGTGACCACATTGAACAGTCTGAAAATTTATTTGGAAATAAGTGTGGTTTTTTTGGTTTGCCTGCAGAGTCAAAGGGTTTTTAATTTAAGTATTCTTATATAAAATAATTACATGCAGATTATGGCATGACAGGTGCTTAGACATTTATGTCTTGTTTCGTGTAAGTTGAATTGTGTAAAAGTGCAGTGAAAAGCCTTACAATGTTGTGCATTGGAAATGGCTAAAATAGTAGTTGATCTTTTAGGCTATATTACTATATTAGGAAAAATGGTACTGTTTTCATTCACAAGAAAAAGAATTATGGTAGTATGCTTGGCAGTTTGTGTTTCAAAAAAAGTGTAAATACATGATTGGAGTCTGACTATAGCTTTGAATGATATAGCTAGTGCTGTATTTGAAAAGTATTGTCCTTTTGGAGAAGGAAAGCAAGGTATTTTTATGCCTTTATGGGCTTTACACATATATGCTGTCTGCTGCGAGGTCACAAGTTCATGGTGATAGATAGCATTGGCAGATTGTTAGTAACTAGTAAGGATAAAAATGAAAATTTGTTGTAATTTGTTGTGGAGATTGAAAATGGGGTAAAAAAATTATGATCTCCCCCGTGCATGATGTAACATTCTTTAATTTCCAGCGATACTGAAGTTTTTTGAACTGAATTAAATTGAAATTGATCTAAAACTAAATTGTATAAAACTAAACTATTTTTGTAAAAACTTAAACTGAACTATTTTGTAAGTTCAGTTTTATAAACTAAACTAATAGAAAATAGTTCAGTTCAATAAGAGTGTGAAGAGTTTTGATAAGTTGTCTGCACTTGCATGTTAATCGAGTCACATATGTTGAGAGGAAATATTTGATTGCATGATGATGAAGAGGGTATTAGCATTCAATAATAGTTCAGTGATCTGTGGCTAAATAATTCATGTTTGAATAATTAAAACAATAGGCCAATGTCAATTAGATAATGCTAACATATTTTACGTCTAGTTGTATGACATTTTTTTAACATATTATATAAAACTATAAAGGTTACATAATATGCTTTGGCTTTTCTGATAATAGAATCACTATGATACTGGTACTGCTTTTTTTAACTCCTCCTGGTAAAATAATACAGTTTGAAGGTGAATAGTTAACAACAAATAAAATAATAACTAATTATCATAAATAGAAACACATTTTCTAACAAAAAGGAAATGCACTACAGACATGATTACATATTATGATTGACAAATTAGCAAAACAGTTTTACAAGAAGTAAAAACATAACAGTTCACTGTTGTGTTAACAGTTTAGATCAATTCTTTTAGTATAAAACTAATAACTGAACTGTTTTACCCTAAACTGTTTTAACAGTTCAGTTCAGTTTAATATAAAATATAAGCAATCTGGTCCCATTTCTAAGAAATGATTTAAAGTTAAGTTCAATTTAATTCAGTTTTTACTGTCAATCTGAACTATGAATAGTCCTAGGTGAAACTGAGTTTTGTTCCCCCTTTTTTTTTCTTACTATTGGTGCTCTCTGTCTCTTTGCAGCATAAACCAGCATCATGTGAAGTTCAGGCACACAAAGGCGATAGAGTTAAAGTACACTATCGGGTGAGTAATTTTTCAAGTTTATGTCTTGAAGACTGAGGATGACGTGGTTTCCTATTTTCAAGCAGAAAGCTTTTTGAGAGGGAAAATGCTCAATCTTTGCTGAAGTCACATATAAATCTGAAGAGAAACAATCCTCTTGAAAACCTTTTGTTCCATGAGATAGAGCAAACTGAAATCCTAGACAATCAAGTATTGTGCAGAATTTGATGCATAATATTCACTCATCATTCATCGATAAAAGTAACCCTAATTTGAATTAATTATACATTGTATATTATATATTTATATATAATGAACAATGGAAAGTAACATTACTAAACTATGCATTTTCTTCTTGGTCTATCTTGGTGGTTTAATTTGATATTTCATAATCTGACCTACCTTCTAATCTGGTACAACCAATTGAAAGAACAAGAATCGGAAGGTATCTTTAGCATAGTCATAACTGGAAATCACCTAGAGTCATTTTGATGCTGTGCTATTTGGGTGTGCTTTTGTAAAGCAACAGAACTGCATACTCTATGCTACATACTCAAAGGAATTAATTTTATTTTCAAGTCTCATCATTTTTTCATGTTGATGTATTCACTTAGTTTTGTTGATCATGTTCTTGCATATGATATATTTACTTGTGTTTGCAGGGAAAACTCACTGATGGAACTGTTTTCGATTCTAGCTTTGAAAGAAATAATCCAATTGAATTTGAGCTTGGTAGTGGTCAAGTGATCAAAGGTATGTTGTGCATGGACAACTTGAGCCTTTTAAATTTCTGGTTTCATTACAAATAAAAATGGTTATCAACCAGCTGCAGTGCTTGTTTTCTTATTTATTGAAAATGAAAGTTGATAACATGGAGATAAAGATAAATGTGAAAAAAATATGCTGCTAACTGTAAAGAAATTGTATGCCAGATCACAGTAGCACAATGGAAAGTGTTGTGTAAGTTGAAAACAGAGGAGAATCACAGTACAATCAATCATGGGCGATTGATTCTATTGTACTGGATCGTGATGTTTACAAGCCTTTTAATATGTAAATGTCACCTTGTAGTTTACCTGTTCTGTTTATGTCTTCCCCTGCTCTTTCTGGTATCTTCTGTTTAGCATTACAATAAAAATAAATGCAGCTGATGAGCTATAATTTATACTGACATGCTTTAACATTATGTGCTTTTTATTATTTAATTTATATAGCCACCAAATATATGGGCTTTAATTTATGCATCACATACATGCACGGGTGTATTTACATAATCATACTAGTATGTATGATGTAATTTTATTGCAAATTACTGGTTTATGATTGATGGGAATTCTTTCAAGATAGAGGATTCCGTGATAACTTCCTCTCTTTGCAGGGTGGGATCAGGGATTATTGGGGATGTGTCTTGGTGAGAAGCGGAAGCTGAAAATACCAGCAAAACTTGGCTATGGAGAGCAGGGTTCACCACCCACTATTCCAGGTAATCATGTTCATAATGTTAGTAATGCTCTACCCAGCATTCATTTCTAGTTAGTAAAGTTTATGTTTGACAGCTAGTTATTGACCAGATTGCTACCTGTTTTTATGAACCACAACCACCACATTAGTCTCCCATGTTTACAGTAGTTCTGATTCGTCTCCTTTAAGATGTGCCACTTTAAAGCTTAGATGAAGAGTGTAACGTGTCCTTCTTTGTTGATTTCTGTTTTAGTGTTTTAGATAATCTTAATTACATAAGTTTTAAACTGATGGCGTTTCCAAGAATATTCTATTTTTTAGTCTGTATTACATTTTTATATCTTGTATATAGCCAACTAACTATATTATTAATGTATGCTCATATATGACTTTTAACTTACAGGTGGTGCAACACTCGTATTTGACACTGAGCTTGTGGGAGTGAACGACAAAAGTTTAGGCGAAGAAAAAGGAAACTCCGAACTGTAGACAAATCAAAAGAAATGGAAAGTTAGACTTTTGGCTATCTTAGCTTATTTTTGTTCCTCAATAATGCTATTATGACCCAAGGTTTCACTATTTAATTATGAGGCTAATTTAGAAAATTTTAGCTGGTGTACCCAATCATTTAAATTCATCTCTACCTAGTATTTGTTGGCGGTTAATGGCATGTTTAGACTTTGAATACTCTTGTAAAAGATAGTTTTTGTTTTCAAAAATTAAAAAAATAAAACTTAATTTGATGACACCTGTTTTTATTTAAAGATTTTAATTCTGGAACATGTTTTTAGAAACAAGATAAGCAAGAAAGTCTAGGGCATAAAATGTTATTAAAATGTTTTCTGTTTTTGGTGGCAATCTTGCAATAAAATTTGAAATTCCAGTGGAATTATCCCTTCCTTCAATTTGCTACAATCACAGTTTTTTGGCTGCACATGAAAATCCACCCCCAACTTCCTTGGCAAGGGCAGAATAGAACACACCATTTGAGAGTTGCGAGAATCCTCTTGCTCTGCCACTTGTGCAGTAGATGGTGTTAGAGATGGTAAGTTTGTTTCTTGTTTTAAAAATTGTTTACTGTTTTTAAAAATAAACAAAAAAAAAAAATTGTTTTCTAAGAGTTTTTGAAAATTATTTTCAAATTTAATCTCTTTTGGTTTTTATAAATAGATGTTTTGTTTTGTTTTTTTTTTATAAATAGATGGAGGAAGGAGAACGAATCTTCTGCTCCATTCATAAAATAAAGATTGATTGTGTATAATGCATAAATTAAAATATTCGTATTATATACTAGTTTGATTATCTTTGTCATGCTTAGGATGCATAGGCAGAATGTTGAACTAAATAATATGAATTTGTATTTATATATATATATATATATATAAGATGAAATGAATTTTAAAATTTTCAAACATACGATAAATTGTTAATCTATCTAATATGTGTTCAACTACATTAATAGAATTTTATTTAAGAAATTTGTTAGTTGTACTTGAAAATTGTAGTTATATAATAATATAAATCTATTGTGCTGAATATCATGAAAATGAAAATAGACCATAAATATAAAAATAATGCAAATTTCAAAATGAAATTTAAAAGAAAAAATGTAAAATAAATGTTCTCGATAGGATTTAAGATTTTGATTTCCTATATAATTAGAAGATTGTATGCAGGATCTTTTCTCATTATCCAATTTTCAATTAAATTATTTTTATTAATTCTTATTGTTAATATCGATATGATTAAATTACTATTTCATAAATTGAATAAGTTATCTACATGAGAAGAAAAATTATTAAGTCAATTGTAACTTCTTGGGATAAATTTGATAAAAGATTAACAAAATGTTTGAGTCAAAAGTTTTATCAATATTTTTTTATTTAAGAGTAACTAATATTAAAAAACTAAAACATTTTTTGTTTCTCATGAGGGACATATTAAATTTTAAAATATATAATATATAGAGTAAAACACTTTTTCAAATATTAAAAAGCTTTTAATGTAAATGTATCTTATCTAGGCTACTTAAAATGTAAAGGAATTCATATACAATCAAATAAAAAACCAAACTTTCAAAAATTATTTTATAAAATGTTTTTTAAATAAAAACATGAACACACTCTAATCTTATGCATAAAAAGAAAACGAAGATTTTTTTTTTTTTAATTTATGTAAAAAATAAGTGGAAGCAAAAATAAATTTATATTTTATTATTATAAGTTAATTCTTTTTTATTTTTCTTCCACTTTCTTTCTAATCAAATAAATAAAAAAATTGTTATTATTATTTTTTCTCTTTGTATTCTTTCTTTTCATTTTTATCAGTTCCAAACATAAATAAAGAAACATGTTGGAAGGAAGAGAATCAATTATGTACATTGATATTACCAAAACAATCTTTTACTACATTCATAAAATAAAAAATTTATTATGTATAATGCATAAATTAAAATACTAGCATTACAATATATTACTATATATATACACATATATTAATTACTATTATTTTTATATTAGTTTTAATGTTAAATGTAATATAATAATTTATTATTGTGATTTATAATACATAAAAATTATAAATTATTATGAAATAATAATAATAATAAATATAAAATATGGTCATAAGTTTATTATCGGTATTATTATTTACATGTTAATATCTAAAGTAACATAACCATTATTTATTATTATTATTATTTATGATAAATTATTATAAAATTGTGAAAATAAAAAAAAATTATCATAATTATAAAAAATATTTCATAAGATTCAATGATTAATTACAATATTACATAAATTAAAATAGGGAAGAAATATATTTTTAATATATATTTTTATACTGATAAAATTAATTATAAATTTTAAA
>JAMLFT010012808.1:0-10178 GCA_026544285.1 Pachyrhizus erosus
AATTGACTAATTTACAGCTAACATAATATTTTATTGCCTAATTTAGCTAACACAGAATATTTGACATATTTTAACATATATCTTATATTTATTTTTTATTTTATGAAGTATTTATCATGTCAATGCAGTAGATACACAACTTGTGAGATAGAATCTAGATACAGAATATGCCATAAAATTCAAGGGTCACATTATTCAGTTACAAAAGTACATAAGTTGATACGAATCTAAAAATTACATAAGTTGATACTTGCACCAAAGAGGATTAGAGGATCCTAATTAAATTGGTTAGCACATTTTTTAATTGTAGCAATAGTTCATATTTATGAACTGTTATAAAGTCCACGAGCATCAATGCATTTCCGTTTAGGATGGTTTGAATTTGGTGAAGGAGTAAGCTCACAATCATAAAAACATGGAACACAAAAATTCGTCATCACAGTACTCATCTCCATTAGTGTGTTGGGAAACACACCTTAGTTTACAATCTTTCATGGAACTACAATCACCCAAATCTCTTGAACATGTATCTCCTTGCACATCTATTTGACCTATGCTCCAAAATATAAAAAACACAAAAAAATTAAGAAAAATATTTGAGTTCCATTTCATTTGTAGTTTAATTAATAGCCTCACAATGTTAAATAAGAGACTTAATTAATTACCTGTGGCAAGTAGAACTAAAATGATGAAGATAATAGTTTTGATATGGGCCGCCATTTAGATAGAAATATAATGTCTTATTTTCTTTTGGCTTTGCCTCTCAGTGTGGTTTTGAAGTGATACTTATAGTTGTGTAAGAAGTTTCTGAAATTGTGCAGAGGTTACTTATCTTTGTTGTTTACTTAAAATTGTTTATATTAAAAATAAAATAAAATAAAATTTATTGCAAGTCAAATAAATATCTTTATCTTCAATTGAATATGCAATTGGATAGGAATATTTCAATAATTGAATCTGCAATTAGATAGAGATATTTTAGTAAATGTGTTAATATGTGTTTGACTTTCCTTTCTTCTAATTTTAGTTTAATTTTATAAATTTTGTATAACAATGAAGCTAATCTATCTTTGATCAAATTAAACTAAAAATAACGTAAAAGTTATTTAAACGAAATGTAATATTGTACCCCAAAAAAATCAAAATGCAATAATAATTAGTTGTTATTGGTTGCACATCTTAATTTTTCATCTTTAATGTATTTAAATATATAAAACAAAGAATAGTTAATAAATAGAAAGTTAAAATTATAAAATATAATAAAACCATATTTCTTCAATTATATAAAAAAACAATAAAATTAAAGTGCAAAATATATTACTTTTAAGTTTCTAAAAAATATCAGGGATAATAAGTATAAGCAATATGCACAAAAAATGTTCATATTTATTAAACATAAAACTTAAGAAAAAAAAATTGATAAACACGTTATAAAACAAAAAATAACAATAAATAGCTTAAGAAATATTACATTACATCAACATATTTAGAATAAACGTGTAAATATTTTTTATTTTAAATATTACATTTAAAATATTAAACATTACAATAAAAAAATTCAAATTAAAGTCTAATATTTTTATTAATATTATAATATTTAAAATATTTTAAATATGGCAATAGAAGTCACATTTTTTCTGTAAAAGATTAAATACATATTTCACAAGACTTTTCAATATTTAAAATTTATTAGCATTAAACAATTTAATATTAAAATAGAATATATTAATTACAAAAATGAAAACTTTTCAATGACTCATTTAACAATATATTGTAGATTACGGAAAAAAAAACGCAAATTTGAAAAGCTCATTAACTAATTGTTGAAAATGAAATAGATTAATTACAATCAAGAAGACTTTTCAAAGATCCATTAAATATAACATTTATATTTGGAAAAAGCCTTCAAATTAAAATACTTTATTTTATTTTAACTAATAATTTTCTTTTACAATTGATGTTATTATTTTAAAAAATTAAAAATCATAAATATAACAAATAAACACACATATTCAAACATTTTTAATTGTAAAAATAATATTTTATTTTGACTTTAATTATTTTTAAAATTAAAAATAGTAAAAATAAAATATTCCATTTATTTCATTTTTATATGATATCTTTGTTTAAAAAATCATAAATATAATAAATAAATGAATGCATGAATTGAAATAAACAATTATTCGAATCATTAATATACTTCCCCTACTTAGGTATATTTGACCAAGTTATGTAAAAAAAAAAAAAAAAATCTTTGGCCAATATCTTTTACTAGTCACTACTTTTGAATTTTTTACTCTCTTTACGTTTTTCCATTCTGTGAATCCCTCAAACGCACTATGACTCTAAGCTTCTAACCATCTAAAATTGAATCACAACTTCCCTGAACACATTTGAAATTGAAATAGCAGTTGCAGATGTCAATAGAATCTCCCCATTGAAATTGGAATTGCACACTAAATACGAAAATAAAGTTTTATTAATTGAAGTAATTTCTGGCATTTTTAATAATTCACTGCAAGAAAAATGATTTATAGCTACATACAACTTTTACCTACAATAATAATTAACTTTAGGAAAAATCCAAAAAGCCTTCTACAGACATGCTAATGTCGGTAAAGTCCAAATCTCCCACATCTATATTTCCAAAATCGTAATTTTTTTTTTTTCTTTTAAACGGAAGATCTTTTATATATTCTGAATATTAGTTGGTTTCTCTATTTGCAATTGTCGAAGGCTTGCATAGATTTTTTTTGGTCTATTTCTATGGAAATTGGTTTATGAATTATTTGAATGCAATGCAATGCCAATTAATTTCACTGTTGTGGTTTGAAAGTTTAGCCAGAGAATGCAATTAGTACGGTCTCTTGAAGATTTACAATACAGGATTAGATGTTAAAAGTCTTAAAAAATTTATTAATGCTAGTTTTTCATTACGTTTCCAATTTTTGCTACTAAACGTAAAAACTATTTTCTTCACTCATTTAAGGGTATTATAATAATTGTTTAGTTTTTGTTTTGAATTGTTTTATAAGTTGATGTCTAACCTATTTTATATATGTTATACAGTATCCTACCCATGACTGCACTAGATCAACTACTGAGGTACAAAAAGGCATGTTTAGATTATTCAAATATGAGAACTAATATTGAAATTTATCCTCAGGTAATCACTTGAATCACTCATCTAATATGAAGCTTCTCTTTCTTATGGCCACAAACTGTTCGATCAAATTCCTCAACTAGACTTATGTTTTGGTTAGTGACTACTCTTGGTTAATGCTTTACCATCATTAATAGGTGATTCTTTTTCCTCCCTTAAGCAAATTCTTACAGGATGATCCTTTTCTCATTAATATTTTTATCCTTTGTTTGAGACAAGAACTCAAAAACTCACTCAGATGTTGCAAAGTTCTTTAGGTAAGATTCCATTACAACATGATGAATTTATGAAAACTAACATAAAAAGCAAGCTAGATTAGAATATACATTTCTCTATTTTGGCAGGGCTATGCCAGAAACTTTAACCTTTCCTACATTCAGCATAAAAATGCATAAAACACCTTGACACATTCTCTTTTTACCCAACCCATTGAATACATCATGTATGATAAGAAGCTTTTCAAAATTCACAACATGCATGGGGTACTAACTACTTTTCTTTTTTATTTTCAAATTACTAGAATTGTTTCAGCCAATGACAGTTTTTTGCATCTAATATCGATCTGTCCTATCACTTATATTGTGTTGGTTTTAAAAGGGGAAGGGATAGATAGTAAAAAGAGAAAAGCTTCTAGGAAGAAAAAAAGTTGAGAACTCAAAGCAGAAAGTAGGGGTGATCAAATTAACTTGTTATAAAACAAGTTAACCATAAATATATATAACCAGTTTCATTATATCTGGTTAGTTAAAAACAATTATAGAATTTAACCATTTTATTTTATTGATTAAGTTAAAGTTTGTTTGTTTTGTTTTTAACTGGTTAAAAATGATTAAAAGTATAATTGATAACCGGTTATAACGGTTATACTGCATTGGACACTTCTTTAATTTTCTCTCACACCCTTCTCTTCATGCACTTTTCTTTATTGTGTCAACTTATCATAGTTTCCTGTACATTTTGCTCTCTTTTTCTGTTCAGTTTTTTTTATCCTTAAAAATATAAACACCGATGATATGTTATGTTATACTGTTATGCACTATTAAATTTACTTTTCTAAATTTATTATATATAAGTTTAGTTTCTTCTAGCATTTTCCATTATGAAATGAAAAATAAGTAGAATTGCCTATTTCCTGCAACTGCTGCAACAAGCATTTCAGAGTCTTTAACTCTCAACTACCCTTGTACAAATATATTTTCTACAGGAAAGAGAAAGATTAGTCTATTTTGTTTAGGTTCTTATCTCTATTTAACTAGTCGTATATTAAAATCATCTTAATTTTAACTATAAATTAGATTTTTTTGCACATCTTCGTGCAACATGTGTGGTGTGAAAAGAAATAAAATTATGCACTACTATATGAAAAATAAGATATGGAGTGTGATTGAGATTCAACTTACTCTCAATTAATTAATTAATTACTTCATTTTCACTAATTAAGTTACAGATTTAATACAATTCTTAACATGCCTTTTCTCCTACCCATTTATAAATTATAATTTTTTTTTCATATTTTTTTGTTGTATTTGATGGATAAGAGATGGATATTCTGAGTCCTGTTTTACTTTCTCAATTGTTGCCTTATTGTAAGTTGTTCATCTTTATTATAATTCAGTTATATCATAAATCTTTTAGTTGTTATTTTATCTCATATTTTAGCAAGGTATCGATGACTTTATTTTATGCACATTCAGTTACATTATATAGTTATAGAGCCTGTTACAATAACTCAATAAAGCACTGTGCTTTTTCTTTAAGTTCAATGGAAGCAATTGCACTTATTATCCGTTGTCTCTTAATTTCTTTATAGTTCTTAAAATCCAAATATGCACTCTGCTTTTTCTTTAAGTTCTATGGAGACAATTGCACTTAGTATCCACTGTCTCTCTTAATTTCTTTATAGTTTTTAAATCATTATCAAGTCTCTGGCACCTAGCTGAATGTACATCATTGGTGTATGTTTCTAATGTTTTCATTATTTTTTGTTGAAAGAACTCAAGGAAAGACTAGCAAGAACTCAAGGATTTTCATTTTCGTCTTATGATAATATAAAACTCAAGGATTTTCATTTTCTTCTTATGGATGGATGGTCATATAGAACTCAAGGATTTTCATTTTCTTCTTATGGATAGATGATAATATTTTTTTTTTCTTGTTATATGAGATATTAAATTGATATTGTGAGGATGTAAAGATTTTTATTTTTTGTTAGGAATGGATGCGAGTACAATATTTCTTTTTTTATATGAGATATTAAATTGATGTTTATAATCATTTAGACTTTTTTTTTGTTTATAGGTTAATGATAATATAATATTATTTTTTGGTTATTAGTTATTAAATTTGATTATAGTAAAAATTTAAGAATTTTCATTTTTTTATCATGAATGAATGATAGGAAATTAATAGATAATTATAATATATAAACTTAAATTATGTCTTTGTTAGTGAAGTTTAACTTAATTATTTATAATTTGTTTAAATGTTTATATAAAATTAAATGGATTAAAACTAATATTCATAATTTAGGTTTAGGATATAGTAACATACAATACATGTTGATACATGTTAATAAATTTATTTCTACAATTCTTATAAAATGTAGGTATAGGTATAGTCACAAACAATACATGTTGACATATGTTAATAAATTTATTCTCATAATTACTAAAAAAATGTAAGTATAGACTACAGTGGCACACAACATATGTGGTTGAATGTTTTTCAAAATCTACACTAAAATTGTGTGTGAGTAAATATCAAATATATTTATACCTATATTTATTATACCTATAGTGATATTTTTTTGTCTGTCACTAAATGTGATATTTCTTGTAGTGATTAAAACTTTTAAATATCTATTTTTTAATATTTTTATTATCACAAATAATTTTGAATAAATTAAATTATTTTTACAAAAAGAGAATGGAAACAAATTTATGATGGAGATTAAGAAAAAGAATAAAACTACTCTAAATGGCACACAAGGGAACCACCCTAAAAACCACTAAATGGTGACTAGACTAACCCCCAACAAAGAAATCTTTCAAAGATAAAATGATAAAAAAAAACTAAATAAATTCCTGACCAATTTTTGGATGGATTAATAAAACTCAAATTGAACTACAAAAATTGATTGCTCCCTAAGTTCATAATGGAAACATATGCTTTTGAGCACCTTTGTCAATCATGGAAGAAATATCTTGTGGTGAAGCTTATGCGCAAAAACGTAGGATTTCTCTCAATGTGTGAAAAGATCAAAGTCATATGGAAGCTATTTGGCAAATATGATCTATTGGACATCAAGAATAATTACTATATGGTTAACCTTGATTTGGAAGTAAATAGGGACAAAGCCATCAATGATGGCACTTGGATGATATATGACCACTGCCTCATTATACTCCTTTAAACGCCCAAGCTCTTAGTGACAAATGATACAACAAATAATACCTTAATATGTATATGTTTTCCCAACCTGCGTACGGTGTACTAAGATAAAAGTGTTCTCTAGACTATTGCTTCAATAATAGGTAGGCCTCTAAAAGTAGACCTAAACATGATCAATATGAAATAAGGACAATTTGCAATAATGTGGGTCTAGATTGATCTCAATGTATTGATGCTGGGAAAATTTTGGCTCAATGGAATACAAGGGTCTCCACATCTATATTTATGGCTACTATAACAATGTTGCACGAAATTGAACCACTCATGGCCAATTGTTGTCATTGCTTATACCAAGAAAAGAAGGATCGCTTTAGAACTAGCGCAAGGGAACCCTAATATCTCGTCATCTAATTCAAGAAATTTCATCGCACAAAATCTATAAGACATGGGTATCAATCCCTATGAAAAATGGCTTGTTGGGAGGAATTAAAGAAAGTTGGTAGGAAATCACTAGGAACATCAATTATTTTAATAATATAGTTGCTTGAGGTATAACCTTTTATCATGCAATAATGACAAGTTTTATTTATAAAGCTTAAAGTTTTGACAAGATGAAAGAAACTTTTGTAATAGTTTTTGTTAGGATTTTGTTTCTTGCTTTTTTTAAAACCAATTCTAGCTTTATTAAACATGTTTCTCTATTGTGATAAAAAACTATCAAGATTCTTACTTTCCTTTGTGAATTTTGATAAGGTATTTTCTAAATATCTATTTTTCCCTTCAAAAACCTTACAATTTTTACAATGAGAAAGTGTGCTTGTGGATTTGTTGGTTTTATTGCAAGAATAATTTTGAATGATTTTTTTTGTAATTTCTCTTTTTCAATCTTAAGATCATTTAATTCATTTTGTAGTGAAACTAGTTTGTCCACATGTCATCTAAACTTTTCTTTGAGTGTGTTATTAGACATAGCCAAAGCCTTAACTTTTTTTTGCATTTTAGTAAAGGCATCAAGCAATTGATCATAGTTATCCTCATAATTTGAGTCAAAACTACTTACAATACTTTCCAAATTGCTTTAAACCATAAGGCACAAATTTGCTTCTTGATTTTTGTTGGTGTCGTTTGAGGAGCTAGAAGCATTAGCGTCCTGAATAGTATAGGTTCTCTTTTTCTTTTCTAGAAACTTTTTCCTCTTATTTCCATTTTGTTGTTTCTTAGGATAGAGATGACAATTTTCTTTGATGTGTTCAAATTTTCCATATTCAAAATAGGTGAAAGTAAAGGTTGATTCATTCTTCTTGATTACTTTCTTGAATTAAGGAGATTTGCCCATTAAGTTATTCTTCTTCAAAATATTTTGGAATCTTCTAATAAGAAGAGAAAGATTTTCTGCATCTAACACTTCTACTTCATGCTCTTCACTTTCTTCATTTGAAGCTAATGATGATTTTAGAGCCAAACCTTTACCTTTCTTTTGTATTTCTTTGTCTTTAGTCAATTTTGCAAGACCAAGCTCATACTTCCTTAATTTTCTAAAGAGTTTAGCATTAGTCATTGTTGTTAAATCTTTCAATTCTTGGATTGTTGTCACCTTTGGTTGTCATGATCTCTTCAAAGATTGAAGGACTTTGACATCCAACTTTTCTTCTTTAAAAATTTTTCCTAAACCTTTGAGGTGATTCACAATATGAATAAATCTCTTTTGAACATCATAAATGTTTTCACCTTGAAGAATTCTAAAGGTTTCATACTCACGTATGAGAGAGTTCTTTCTTGATTTCCTCATAAGTAATATGGATTAAATCTCACATTTCCTTTGTTGTGGTACATGCAAAAACCTTGAAAATGCAGAAATCCTGAAAATCGCATTGAATTTAAGGAAGAATGGATAATATTCATAGTCTTAGAGTCATTATCTCCTTTTCTAACTTCATTTGTGATTTATAAATCAAAAGGTTTTTCAACCATTTTTCCTTCTATCCTATATAAAGGGATTGAATAACCATTTACCACGACAATCCAAATGCCTCTATTAACAAACACCATGAATATTTTCATCCTGGTTGTCCAGAAAGGATAATTCACACCACAAAATAGTAGTGGTTTGTTGATACATGTACCTTCTACAAAGGATAATTGATTTTCAACCATTTCTTTTGAAATCTTAAAAAAAATCTTGAATAATTTTCAAGAAACCAACTTTGATACTAATTATTAAATATGACTAAGAAATATAGAGGTGCCGAATAAATTTATCCTTTCTTTTTAATAAAAAATTTCAAGGATTTAAACTTTTAACACAACAAAAGAATTTTTTCAGTTATGTTTATTTATCACTTTTACGGGAAAAAAAAAACAAAAATGATATTACAAAATCTTTTGATTGATGAATCAAGAACAATTTAAGAAAGACAAAAAGATGAATACAAAGGTTTATATTGGTTCAGCAAAAACTCAAGCCTATATCTAGTGTTAGCTTGACAACCTTAGTCAAATTCTTCTTGCACTATAGAAATATGTAATACAAATACTATGCACACACAATTTCTATATACTATTTTCTTGAAATCTACAAGAAAAATAACAAGAAGCACCCCACTTCTTATCTTTCCAATCTTAGAACCCCTCTAAATTTAAAACAATCTAAAAATAAAATTGATAAATAAGAATACACCTTAGAAATGCAAAATATCCAAATTGAACTTTTATCTTACACACTTATATACTTCTTGACTTTATTCTTTAACAAATGTTTGAATGCAATCAATCATTCTTTCACTTTGATCTATTTCATTGAAAACAAAAAAGATAACTTTTAATATGAAAGTAAACTTTGATCTAAAAGAATTTTTGTGTATTTGAAAATTAAATTTCGTTCTCTATTTTGAGAGTTTGAGAGAAAAGCCTTTTTATAAACAATTTTTTGATTTAAAAACTGATTTATTATATTATGTAACTTATTATATAATTTAGTTATGAATTTTGAACTATGTAATTGATTAAATTGATTATTTTTGTCTTTATAAAACAACAAGATTCATAATGTAATCAATTATTCTCATTCTATAATAGGTTACATCAATGCAATATGAAATGCAACTTTTTTGGATAACGTGTAATCAATTAAATCGAACTGTAATTGATTACATTAACTCAAATTGTTGATTCTAGATTCTTTTAACTCTTGTAATAAATTGCACATTTATGTAATAGATTAAAATAGTTAAAAGACTGTTAGATTTGTAATTAACAGAATTTTTAACAATATAAGAACTATATGCACACACAAACCTATTTTATTAAACAAACAATATAATACTACATCTTTACATAGTTAACATGATATAATAAATAAAAATCTAAGTCTTGAAGCCTTGATTTTTAACACAAATAACTTTATATATATATAAGTTAATGTTTCCAAAATTATGATTTTTATTTTTATTTTTTTAATTTTTAAATATGATAATAACTTGATTATTAAAATGACTTCAATACTCTTAATTTAGAAAAAAAAAGGTTAAAAATACAAAATTATACCAACAATATTTATTTTATTTAATATATAAATATAAATAATATATTTAATGCATAATAAATGTGTTGCAATGAAATATCATTA
>JAMLFT010012809.1:0-10177 GCA_026544285.1 Pachyrhizus erosus
TTAAAAATCTGGAAAAATTTTCTTTTCTGTATTTATTTTATCTTCCCTCTAATTTCTTATTTATGATTTACTTCTTGACCTCTAAATTCTTAATTTCCTATTTCTTTTATAATTTCATTTATTTGCTAAGTTTTTCTTTTATTTCTAAGTTAATTATCTTTTTAATTTAAATTTTCATTATTATTTATCCATTACTAAGTAGTAATGTATTTTCTATTTCTAAACTAATAATTTTGTTTTATTTACATAATAATATTTTTATTCAATAAAAATAGGATGTTACAAGATTGAGACGTTGAAGGATTGTATACAAGGGGCAATCCTAAAAAAAGAATATAAGAACAAAAAAGGATTAAGATTCAAGTCAAAAAAAGACAGGAAGAGGAAATGCTTCATCTATAGGAGTGAAGAGCACCTCAAGAAAGAATGCCTAAAAACAAAAGGAAAAAAAGCATGGAGATCAAGGAAGATATAATGATGATGCTGATGTGGTCTCAAAAGGATATGAGAGTGCTGATGTTTTGTGTGTTTCAAAAGAGAAGGTTAAACCAAAATAGGTTATTGATTTAAGATGTAAGTTTCACATGTGTCCTAACAAGGACTGGTTCATTTCTTACAAGGAAAAGCATGAAGGACAAGTCTTGTTAGGCAATAACAAAACTTGTAATGTGATGGGAATTGGAGCCATTAAGCTGAAAGTTGTAGATAAAGCAATAAGAATCTTGCAAGGAGTGAGACATGTGCCAAACTTAAAGAGAAATCTAATTTCTCTTTGAATGCTTGATAAGCAAGGCTATATGTACAAGGCTGAAGGTGGAGTTCTAAAAATCACAAAAGGGTCCAAGGTATTGATAAAAGGAAAGCTAGAATATGGTTTGTATTTTCTTAAAGGAAGCATTGTGATAGGCACTACTGCTATAATCACTGAGATGGAGTAATCTTGATCAAGCTTGTGGCATAAAAGGCTGGGCCATATTAGTGAAGGAGGACTAAGGGAGTTGAGTAAGCATAAACTCTTGGGCAAGGCAACATTGAAGCACTAGAAATTTGTGAACAGTGCATTTTTGGAAAGGCAAATAGATTGAAATTTGTCATTATTACTCATCATACAAAAGGTACTTGATTACATTCAGAGTGACTTGCGGAGGTCATTAAGAGTTCCTTCTTATTGTGGAGCAAGGTATTTTCTATCCATTATTGATGATTTCTCAAGAAAATTATGGATTTACATTCTCAAGAACAAGAATGAATCTCTTGTGAAGTTTAAAGAATGGATTACTCTAATTGAAACTCAAATCGGTAGAAAGATTAAGAGATTAAGAACTCATAATGGTCTGGAATTCTACTTTAAAGAGTTTGATCAGTTTTGCTAGGAGAATGAGATTATTAGACATAATATAGTTAGAGGAACTCCTCAACAGAATGAGCTTGCTAAAAGGATGAATAAGATAGTCATGGAAAGAGTTATAGTTGCTTATTTAATCAATAGATGTTTTTCTATTGCCATTGGTATGAAGGCAAAAGAGGAGATGTGGTCTAGTTATCCTCTAAACTTGGAAAATCTGAGAGTATTTGGGTGTGTGGCCTATGCTCGCATAAATCAAGGTAAGCTTGAACCAAAAGCACTAAAATACATATTTTTAAGGTATCATCAAGGAGTAAAGGGATTCAAATTATAGTGTATGGAAAAAGGACAACCTCAGGTGTTGATAAGTAGGGATGTTGTGTTTAGAGAGTAAGAGATGTATTACTCTAGTGAAGAATCAAATTAGCAGCATGATAAGTTGGAAGGTGATGAGAGAATTCATTTGGAGGTGGAGTCATTGGAGGAAACAACAACCCAAGAAAGAAACACAAGATCAAAAAATTGAAACTGATTAGGAATAACAGGTTGGAGATGTCACTCAACAGGCTCAACAAGACTATCTACTAGCCAAAGATAGGAATAGAAGAACCATTAAGCCACCAAATAGATTTGGATATGCTAACATGGTTGCTTTTGCCCTTACTATAACAAAGAAGGTTGATGAAGATGAAACTAGGAACTATGTTGAAGCTATGAACAACATGCAATCTTAGAATTGGGTTGCAGCCACAAATGATGAGTTTAACTCTTTGTATAAGAATGGTACTTGGGTGTTAGTTAATAAACCTGACGGTAAGAAGCTTGTTAGTTGCAAATGAATATTCTAGCTTAATGAGGGAATTCCAAGATTGGAAAATGTTAGATCCAAAGCTAGATTGGTGGCAAGGGGATTCACACAATGTGAGGACATTGATTACAATGAAGTGTTCTCACCTATTGTGAAATACACTTCAATTAGGATGGTGATAAAGGGTTATCCAAGCAGGAGGAAACCTTTGATGACTTAAAGCTAGAAGGACCTTTGACAACGTTAAGGAAGAGCCTTTTAGCAAAGACTTTTGGGTTTTATTTGGGCTAATGCGAGTTCAAGCTCATTGGGTTTTCTATTGGGTCCATCTTGGGCCCAAGCCCATCTTCTATATATAAAAAATGGTTAGGTCTTGAGGCTTGATTCATTAGTATAGATAATTTGGATCTTGTATTTTGAGTCAAGTAGTATAGGTATTTTAGGCTCTGTATTTTGGGCCCACATAGTGTAGGATTTGATTTGGGCCTTGTAATTGGGCCATATAGTTGGATTTGGGCCTTAAGCCCATGTGTCATACACTTTGGAAACCTTTTCCATTTTTAGCACCTCTTATGGGATTAATCCTAGCTAGTTGACTTTGACTCTAGGTCCTAGTCTACATAAAGCTAAAAAGTCAATATAAGTCAACACTTTTGCCATTAATGAAATTTGTGAGTTCATTCTCTTGTGAGAGTAGCTTAGATTCTCTTTAAACTCTAGAGAGAAATTTCTTATTCCTTATCAAGGATTCACTCTTTGTGGCAAAACTTCATCAACTTATCTTGAAGCTAGATTCAAGTGACGTTTATCATTTCTCTCATCAAATCCATTTCTATGAAGATTGAAGATTAAAGAATTGAATAGATTCAAATTTTCAAGCAAATTCTACACAAGAATTGCATCATTTGGTATCAAGAGCCAATTTTCAATTTTTCAAAAGCTTCAATGTGGTTAGTGTTGCAAATCCTTAACTAAGTTTATTCAAAATTGCTTTGTCTTTGGTGTGAAATGTTCCTTGCTTGTTGGCCTTGGTTGCACAAAAAAACATGGAATTGAAGCAACTTGATGTGAGGAAAACATTCTTGCATAGTGAGCTTGAAGAACAGATTTATATGTCTCAACCTGAAGGGTTTATCAAGGAGGGTGAGGAAAACAAGGAGTGCTTATTAAAAAAAGTCTCTTTATGGACTTAAGTAATTCCCTTAACAGTGATATAGAAGATTTGATACTTTTATTTTGAAAAATGGTTTAAAAAGGTATGAGTATAATGGCTGTCTACTTAAAGAAATCTAAGTATGAAACTATTATCTACATACTTCTTTACATATACGATATGCTAATTGATTGCAGCAGTAAGGAAGAAATTAAAAAGGTGAAGGTGATGCTTGAGAATGGATTTCAAATGAAGGATATAAGGGCTGCTAGTAAGATTTTTGGTATGCAAATCTTAAGGGACAAATCAAAGGGAACCTTATTCATCACTCAAAGGACATATATAGCCAAGGTATTGAAGAGATTCAACACGGATTAATCAAAGGTAATGTTGATCCCTATGGCTCAACATTTCAAGTTGTCACAAGAAGACTCGCCAAAGATAGAGGATGAGGTTTCCTATATGAAAAAAGGTTTCATATGCAAATGTAGTAGAAGGCCTTATGTATGCAATGATTTGTACTCAGTCAGATTTGGCATATGCCATGAGTTTGGTAAGTAGATACATGGGGAAGCCAGGAAAATTGCATTGGGAAGCCATGAAATGGATTTTTAGATATGTGAAAGGAACATCTAAGGTTGACTTATTGTATTTCAAGCATACAGGTAGTAATTTGGAGTGACTAAGTTTGTTGATTTAGATTATGTTGGTTGTGTGGATACTAGAAGGTCTATGACAAGTTATGTGTTCAAGTTCTATGGTAACATTGTAAGCTAGAAGTGTAATCTCCAACATGTGATATCCCTATCCACTACAAAAGTTGATTTTATTATTGTTACTAAAGTAATTAAGGAAGCAATTTGGATGAAAGAGATGTCCATAAGTTTGAAAGCAAAATAGGTAGTCCCAAAGGTGTTTTGTGACAATCAAAGTGACATACACTTTGCTAGAAATCAAGTGTACCATGAAAGAACTAAACATATAGATGTTTAAGTCCATTTTGTGAGGGAAATAATTGCAAAAGAGGATGTATGCCTTGAAAATATCAACAATGATAGCAACCTAGCTGACCTATTCACCAAGGCACTACTAGGGCCCAAGTTCAACTATTGTTTGAAGATCCTACAAGTTGTGAGAAGATAAAGTCAAGCCAAGGTGGAGAAATTATTAATAGTTGGCTATGGACTTTACGACCTTGAAAGTTAGCTTAATATAATTTTTGTTACTTGCTTATAAATATAAATAAATGTAATTGAATTAGTTGTGGTTTAGAGAATTTGATATATCTTTAACTTTTTCTCTCATTCTTTCTAATCCTTGTTGATTTTGTAGTTTTCTGGTTTCTATACTTATCTTACATTTTGCAAAAATCTTTTTCACAACAGGTTTACTAACCTAAAATCCTTTTCTTTATCTCCAACAAGATTCTTTCTCTAGCAAAATCTCAACCCTCAATCACATCTTCTACCTTCTTTATTTACTATTACACTAACCAAATAATGACTAAAATTTTGTAGAACAGACAATGCAAATAAATTTGGTTGGAAAGGATCCAAGTTGATTGTTTTACTTCATGCAATTTTGACTCCTCTGTTATTTTATCCCTGTAATTCCAAGTCTAAAATTTTATTGCACTTGGGGAAAGAAGAGAATGTCTCTCTTAAACAATGACACATGTCTCAAACTTAATTGTTATACATTGTCAAATAAGAAGCCACAATGAATGCAGAAAGAGGGAGTTCATAATTTCTTAACTCCTATCTATACAAATTTTAATTTAATGATCATAAATTTCATAACATAGTAGTACGTCACTCATTTTAAATGATGCACCTTAAACGCACAATGAAATAAATGTGTGTTTTTTTATAAAAATATTTAAGGCTTAAAGCTTTAACTAAATAATTTTTTTTTTTTGTCTGGTGAATCAAAGGTATACCTTAGTTGAAAGTCATAGACTAATTTCTAAAAATACTAAGATTTATTTAACTGATTTCAAAAGTTAACCTTTACCTACAAATGTCTTCCACTCTATATATTGAGACATTGTGCTCTTGGATTATTTTCTCAATATTTGACCTAAGTTTTGGTCAATTTTCTAAAAAAACAATTAATCTTCAAAATTTTCATTTTTATATATCTTATAATAATTTAAATCCAGCCTTAGAGGTTTTATGAATGCACACATCACCAAATATCGAATTAATTATTTACTATCTCGTCTAAAAATTTAATGCAATGAATGCATTTTTATTATCTGTTGGCGGATTAAAAATGCTCATTTATAAAACTAAAGCTGGTTTTTGAAAACCAATCACGAGATAAATTTACTTCACAAATATTTTCTTTTTTTTATTATAGTTATTTATTATTATTTTTATTTTTCTTGAATCAAATAAAACATAAAAAATTACGTGTCACAATACTAATGGATGCTAATATAATATTTTTGCATGTATTGTGTATAATAATTAAGTTATTGTTATAATTCTTTTTTAAATTTATTAAAATTGGTATACACATTTATTGCTCATTTAATATGTCACTAGAAAATTGATTATTTTATGTTGAAAATAAATTTTTATTCATTAATCATGGTTTTAAAAGACGTTGTATATATTTTTATAATCATAAGCGTTACATTTGTTACCTAGTTTCTCTTTTTATAAGCGATAGCCACTCAAACTTTCATCTATCGCTTTGTTTGCCATGGATATGAGCGATGATCTTCCTTTGAAACTAGAAAACGTGAAATTTTTGTTACCCCCTGATCTTTTGGATGAACTGTTTGGTGAAAGCACTATACCGAGACAAAGTCAAAACCAATCTACAATTGACTTTGTTGTTAATGTTAAGGATGAAGTGCCTATTGAAGTGATAAGTTCTAATAATCATCAATCAACTCATCTTGTTCGTGTTCCTGTTCCTATTCCTATTTGCGAGGTTTTTATCTCTTTCTTCAATCGTTTGTTAACTTTTAGTCAAGTTTAACATCCATTACAAATTTTATTTATGACTTAAATAACATTTTAATAGTTGAAATAGGATTCTTTTTATTGTAGCCTTTTAAATATTTTAGTTGATTTTAGTTCTTTATTTGTTTTGCTTTTAATCCTTATTTTTAAGAAACATCATTAAATGATAATATAATAATGACATTGACAATCTTTTGACTTGTGAAATTATCAAGGAATCTGACAAGACAATTGTATGTGACTTTTTTTGTGAAACTATGTTTTTAAATTCCTCATTAACTAATTTAATATCATTAACTATTTTGAATAAATAAAAATTTTAAAATATAATTTATTAAGAAAAATTACATGTGATTGTCTTCTTAGACTTTTTAAAAACACGATAAGTCATTGGATTGTCAAAATCGATGTTATGTCATTAACTAATGCTGTTATTTAAAAATAAAAACTAAAATTAAAATTTTTAATGAATTAAAACAAAAAATTAAAAGATTAAAATAAAATATATATATTTCATTGGTACCAAAAAATTATTTAAACCTTTATTTATTTATATTACATCTAGAATTATGCATAAGGAAAATATTAACACCTTATTACGAATGTCTTAAAAAAATTACCACTAATTAAATGTGTAGAATTAATATAATCTTTAATTTATTTATTTTATCTCGTAAAAGATAACAAAAATATTTTCTTATTTGTTTAAAAACATTTTTTTTGTCATTAAATTTTCCTATTACATGATGATGAATCGCGGGAATCTCAAGTTCTTTTTTTTAATTACAAGTCCTTTTTGAGGCTAAATTATACTTAAAGTTTCTACTAGAAATTTTGTTTTTATCGTTCTGATAATTATTTTAATTCTACATCATCAATAAAAATAACAAAAATATTATATTAATTATGATATAATCAATGTTAATAATCATTTTAGCAAATTGTAGGATCAATGTGATGATAACTGTTAGATTTTGAATTAAGTATTATAAAACTCCTTTTTAAGTGATGGGTAAATTTCAGGCAGAGTATTATATATAGAACCCGTGCTTGTAAAATTCTAAAACTTTTAAAATTATTTTATGTCTTAAATCTATTATAAACCTTTAAATATTTGGATAGGAAGTAATGATTCAGGGTTTGGGTAGAATTAAATTGATAGTATGACTAAATTTATTTAATTTTATAATAGAGGAATTTGATTGACTTAAAATAATTTGAAGGAACAAAAAATATGTAATACAAATTAAAGAAATTAAAAGTATAAATAAACTTTTTTTAGTGACCAAATATCATTAAATTTGCAATCCTTATGAAAATGAAATTAAAGGAATAATGTTAAATCAAAGGAATTCTCTTATTAATTATTTTTCAAAGTAAGGAAAACTGAAATTTAAATTAATTTAAAAGAGGTTTTCTTCATCAACTTTGGATCGGAATCAGATAGGTATTTACGAGTTGAATTTAATTCTCATGCTTAATATAAAGAAAAACTCTTTAAGACATATTTTTTAAAATTTATTTTTCAATCTATAAAAATTTTCAATTAATATATTCTCATATAGTTTTGGTTAATTAGTCTGGTATTTATTTCATATATTTTTGCAGGGTGTTGAGGAAAATGTGCAAGTTCTTCCAGTGCAACAAGGATACACTTGGGCACAAATTGTCAAGGGAGTGAATAGAGACAAAGGAATTTTACAAGCAACTGAGGCATCCTTTCCTCCTTTGCTATCCACTGTGAGATGTCAGAAACCTGAAGGTCAGAAAATATTTCAAAATATGATGAGCTACAAATTTATTCAAGTATATTACTTTTGATGAGCTATATTCAGGTTTTTAAAATATTTTTTCTTTACTAAAATATATTTTTCTTCATTTAATGCTTTTCCTAGGAGTCTTCATTAATTGTTTTGATTTAATTGCTAAGACTGACCCTGAGTTAAGCTATTTATTACTCATTATGTCTCATTTAATATAACATTTTAATAAAAAAATATTTATTTTAAATTAAATGTTATTTTATAAAATTAATAAAGTATTAATTGTTTTTTTATAAAATATCTTTAATGAAAGTCATTATTATTAAATAATAAATGAAAAAAACTTAATTAATTAAAGAAATAAAAAAATGTTAAAAAATTACATAATATTTTTTAATGAACTCACAATATTAATTAAATAATAATAATATTTTTTAAGTTTTAAATAACCATGAAAATATAGTACTGTATAATTCCCAGCACATAATGTGTAATTTTGCAAACAAATATTTTATATATAGTTTGTAGGGTGGGGGAATAATAAAAGACTATTAAAAATATATATTATATTAATGATGACAAAGGGGCATAATAAAGTTGAGATAGTTTGTTTCATTGATATGTGTAAATTATTTAATTGTATTTATTTTTGTAGGTGGAGAGAAGCAGCAAGGGCAGAAAGCAAACTCTTCTGGAAATGGAGAGAAGCAGCAAGGGCAGAAAGCAAACTCTTCTGGAAATGGAGCTATGCAGAAGTAAAAGGAATCTCAATCCCAATGAGTGCTGTCACCTCATCAATATGTAGTTTGAACTGTGGCAAGAAAGCAACAAAATAAATAATAGGGATGAGAACTTGTTATTATAATAATGCCTTTTAGCTGGATATTACAATAATACTCTTTGAATTATACTCATTGTCTTTATCTAACTGTCACAACATCTAAAAATACCCTATCACAATTATTTTAGAGTTAATCAAATTTTAACGACTAAACCTCTAATTATACCCATAATGGTTAATTATGATAGAGGTAAGCGAATAATATATTGTTGAGTCCATTAAAATTATACTTAATTATTTGAAGTAGGATATTTTGTGTCAATGACACTGATATCAGAAAAATAGAGATAAACATAGATTACTAAATAAATTTAGTAAAAATGTTTTTATTTCTTATAAATAAAGTAAAAGCTAATTTTAGCTTTTAAATTTTTTCAATTAATTTTGATTCTTTTATAATTTTTAGAATTCTCAAAAGTGATCTTTTCTCGCCACTTACTAAAAATTTGTAATGTATATTTAAACTTGTCAAGTCGTATATATATATTTCTATATTAATGGAGATACTATTTCTGGTGTACATATTTTTTTTTTTTAGATAATTTTAATCTTATATCATTTTTTTAAACTTCTACCGGTAACTACTTCATCCTGTTAATTTTTTCCTTTATTTTTTTTTTCTTTTTCTCTTATCCTTATTTTTTATTTAACTTTGCAAATCTTAAAGAGATATGACAATTTGTAAAAACTTAAAATTATAATTATTTTTTTCTATTTTCATAAGCGAGTTAAAATGATTCTAAAATTTATTTAAAAACTATTTTAATCCCTTTTATTCAAACAATTTTATTTTTAAATTTAAATTTAAAAAAAAAAAATTCATCACTCCAAAATCAATAAAAAAAAATTAAAATTACACATAATCTAATAATTTCATCCACCCTTTAATATTATATACTCTTTAGTTTATTTAAAAAAATTTATAAATATATCGTTAATTTGATACTGAACTTATTTTTTTATTAAAATTTTCAGTTTAAATTTTATAAATAAAAAAATATAATTAAAAAAACGTTACTAAAAAAGAGGTCAATCAAAATGTTTTCAACGCAATAAATATTTTAAATTAATATCATAATAAAAAAACTTATTAACTTGTGCATATTGTAAGTTAAATTTTTTAAAAATATATTTATAACCTTATTTAATAAAATATATTAGAAAGGACGTAAACTCAATCATATTTGTAATTTATTTATTTATATAATTATAAAAAAAACTAGTATATACATTAACAATATAAAATTATACTGTCATTTAATCATAAATGATTATATAAAATAAATTTATTA
>JAMLFT010012810.1:0-10176 GCA_026544285.1 Pachyrhizus erosus
ATAAATAATTTCATAAAATATGATTTATATATATAATAATTTTAATTTTCTTTATATATTAGTACATATAAATTAAAAAATTCAGTTCACTCTTTAAAAAAAAAGTTCGTACATTGCACGGAATAACTAGATTATATTTTTCTTATTCTAAAATAAAAAAAATTTCTTTGAAGGAAAAAACTTCAATCATTAACAAAAGAATTAACTTCACATGCATGTTGAATTATTAATTTATTAAATTGAACTCTTTTTCGTGCGTGCATTGATAATTGACCTATTTCTTCTACCAAAAAATATTGAGTTATTTCACTTTTTTTTTACATTAAAATACTCAATTTAAACAAGGCAAATTTAGGAATATATATATATATATAAAAAAAAACTAAACAAGACATATCCCATTTGATAAGAATAAGGTCAAAATGCTCATAAAAAACTTAAGCAAAATACATATAAAAAAAATTTGTGTTTACCAATATAATACAATTGTCAACCTAACTTCCACTAAAACCGCATTCAACTTCGCTTCTAACAATAACAAATTTCACTTAGAAGCACCAAAGGATAACAAAATAGAAAGAGTGTTACCTCTTTCTGTTTCTATGATCCGAACAATTCTGAGCTTGAAGGTCCTTCCCACCACCACATGAAATCTGAAAGGAAATTGAAGATCTCAGACTAACAAAAATCTCAGTGTTCTCTTAAAAAAAAATCTCGGTGTTGATTGGAAACCAAATGTACTCTTCTTCCCATCAACGCATGCTCCACACAGGCTCCAAAAGTATCATCACTTGGTTGATCCTAATTACCATTGTACTTTACACCCTTTATTCTTCCAACATTATCCTCTTCAACAATGACCAACAAGATTGCGCCACTTCCACCACCAATTTCAACGAGGCCACCCTTGAAAACCTCCAAGTAAGTACTTACAACAACACATCCTCAAAAACTGTAGCCACTGATGATGAAAGCATTGAAAAGAAAAAACCGTTAGTAAAGAAACGACCAAGACCAAGAGAGGATGATGATGATGATGATGAAGATGAAGAAGCTTATGCAGAAGAAACGAACAAAGAAGAAAACAAATACCCCGTGGTAGTTAGATTAACACCCAAGCAAATGGCTGTGAGACAAGAAACTGAGCTTAAACACATTGTTTTTGGAATAGCTGGTTCATCAAACTTGTGGCATATTAGAAAAGAATACATTAAGATATGGTGGAGGCCTAAGGAAACTAGAGGGGTAGTGTGGTTGGATCAAAAAGTGAGGACTCAAAGAAATGAAGGGTTACCGGATATCCATATCTCAGGGGACACTTCAAAGTTTAGGTATACAAATCGTCAAGGACAAAGATCAGCGTTGAGGATATCAAGGGTTGTGACAGAGACATTGAAGCTTGGGATGAAGGATGTGAGATGGTTTATATTGGGGGATGATGACACGGTATTTATGGTGGATAATGTGGTTAGAATTCTTTCCAAATACGACCATAGACACTTTTACTACATTGGAAGCTCATCTGAAAGCCATGTTCAGAACATTCATTTCTCATATGCCATGGCATATGGTGGAGGAGGATTTGCCATTAGCTACCCATTGGCCAAGGAACTAGCAAAGATGCAAGATCGTTGCATTCAGCGATACCCGGCTTTGTATGGTAGTGATGATAGAATTCAAGCTTGCATGGCTGAGCTAGGGGTGCCACTCACAAGGGAACCTGGCTTTCATCAGGTAACATGATACTGACACATTTTTCAGCATAATACTTTTAGTATATTTTTTATTATTAATTGAAATTTATTACAAACAGAAAATGGTTCACACATTTTTGTGATTACTCATAAAATTCTAAGGAAGATTTTGTAACACAAAAAAAAGTGTGTTGACAAATCAGTTGATAACATTACTCTTAATATTTGTGTCTTCTCGTTACATTGTACAACAATGTTATTATTATTATTATTTTGGAATTATTTTAAAATATTATTATGAGTGATTATTTTTAGGGGTATTTATTTTCTAATCATGTTATTTTTTTATGTATTCAATACTATTGTCTTCATTATTACATAAATACTGAAATTAAATTATTTTTAATATCATTTTCAATTCACATTAATATTAGCAGACGAATTGTACATGGATTTTACTTTTATAAATTAGAATGTAGAGTTATTTATTTGGTTAAACTTGAGTAAAATCTATGACAAAAGGTACATTGAAAAGTATATGAATAGTGATCTTGTGTTTATTATTATGCTTTATGATTTTAATTCATTTGGCTTCCATATGCAGTATGATGTGTACGGTGACTTACTAGGCCTTCTAGGGGCACATCCAGTGACTCCACTTGTGTCACTACACCACCTTGATGTAGTGCAACCAATATTCCCAAGGATGACAAGAGTGAAAGCCTTACAACACCTAATGGAATCTGTCAATCAGGACTCAGGCAGCATAATGCAACAATCAATATGCTATGACAAAAATAATTTTTGGTCAATATCTGTTTCATGGGGCTATGTAGTTCAAATCTTGAGGGGAGTGTTGTCCCCTAGAGAAATGGAAATGCCATCTCGTACCTTTCTCAACTGGTATAGAAGAGCTGATTACACTGCATATGCATTCAACACAAGACCTGTTGCTAAACACCCTTGTCAAAAGCCTTTTGTTTACTACATGACCAAAACTCATTATGACTCCACCACAAAACAGGTTTTTGGTGTTTATACTCGTGACAAATCCAAAGCACCTTTTTGTCGATGGAGAATGAATTCACCTGAGAAAATTACCTCTGTTGTAGTTACAAAAAAACCAGATCCATTACGTTGGAAAAAGGTAGAGATGCTTATAAACTCACGTCCATACACGCGCATGCACCTATACAAACATAACATACAATGAAAGATCATTTTACACTTAATTGCTAACACATTCAAGCGCATGTTTTAAGCAACAAACAAAAAAAAGCAAAGATACAATAATTCATGCTTTTGCATTATAAACCTTCCTCCACACAATTGAGTTAGTTGATTTACATTGAAATGGATCCTTTTACAAACTGAATGGCTTACTTTTTTTGCAGTCGCCGAGGAGAGATTGTTGTAGAATATTATCAACACGTAAGAGCTCAACTACTTTATACATATGGGTGGGAAATTGTCAAGAGGGCGAAGTTACTGAATTATAGCATGTGAATCCTCACATTGTCTTGCCTTAAATCACCACTTGTCTTTCTAGTTTCTAAATATACTTCAAGATACATACAAATAAATGAGTACAGAAGATAGAAATTAAACTTCAAAATATATTTCAAATTTTTAGTCTTTAGTTGCACCAAACCTAATCCACTTGACACAAGTAGAAGTGCTTCATTTGACTAATGTCATCTTCTACACTTGTTTCTTTCTTCTTTTTTATTACCTCTATGTAAATTATACAAAGAAAAAAACTTATGTACACTTCTCTTGGTGTAGACACCAAGATATAGAAAGAGAGAAGAGATATGTGATTGACATGTGACATGTCAAAAAAGAAAGATAAAGAAAATGAAGAGTATCAATTAAGTGTTTGGATTGTTTACATGTCCAAAAATATTTAGCACTCTTACACAAAGCATATTAGCAATTGTAATTGTCGTGGAATGTATTCAATGTAACATGTTATTATTAATGTTTTCTAATGTGGGAGAGTACCATAAAGCTTTTCAGCTTAACAAAATATTTTCAGTTTTATTTTTTATTTTTATTAATATTTATAAAAATATTTTCTCATTGTTACTCAACCTTTTATATAAATATTTTAACATTAAAGTAAAATAGAAAAATATGATATTTTTATAATTCTTTCTATACATAAAATAGAATAACTATCTTGAATTTGAGCATTTTAGGAGTTATTCTTCAATGAGGGTATTTTTAAGACTTTTCATTAGTGAGAATATTTTTAAGAATTTTGCTTAATTTCTTATTTCTCTCTTTCATCTTTATTTCTAAATTAAATTTTAATATTTCTTAATAGAAATCATCAATATAAAAAATAATTTTATCACATAAAATTTATATCATATATCTAAAATATAATTTATTTGTTAAAAATATTAATTTATTATGAATTTTAATTATAGAATTTGTTAACATACACGTTTTTATCCTTTTAGTATGAGTATGTTAACAAGATATAATTAGATATTATCTTAAAATATATTAATAATGTAGTTTATTAACACATTCAATCATGTATGTATTAGCAAATGTTTATGTAATTTACTAAAGTACATATTTTTTTTTAAAAAATAAATATATTAATAAATTATAACTAGAGATTTTCTTAAAACATATCTATAGTGTAATTTGGTAATGCACTTACACTAAAAATAAATATATTAATAAATTATAACTAGAGATTTTCTTAAAACATATCTATAGTGTAATTTGGTAATGCACTTACACTAAAAATAAAGACGTGAACGCTAACAAACTTTTTAATTATAATGTAATATATAAATTCAAGTGTTTATCTATTATAAATTTTAATTATATAAAATAAATATTTATGATGTACATTACACATAATAAGATATTAGTTATTTGTTAAAAACAAAAATAACATCTTTTGTTAAATCAATGTCACAGATAAAAAAACGATTAAAAAATCCTATTAAAATTTATCAGTCGTTTTTTTTGATAAAAATTAATTGTTAATAAAATTAAGAAATATTTCGTATCAATAAATCTTTGTGACCCAAAACACATGACTAATAAACAAAATCAAGTACATTTGAGAAATAATTAGATTCCTTAAACTAATTAGATTAACATGCTCAGCTATTGTGACTTAAACTCCATACATCCTTCGTCTGCATGTCTTATCCACATTCGAAATCACTTATATAAGATTAATTTTATTATTTATATTATTTATAAAATAAGATTAATTTAAATTAAATATAATCTTCATCATTTATCTATATTTAAATAATTAAAGAAAAATATTAACAAGGCACTTTTTAATAAAATTCTCGAAATTATTTAACACATTTTTATTATTAATAGAAAGTTACATGATTCACTAAACAATGAGTTATAATCTCCTAAATTAATCGCAGGTCATATTTAGCAACGGGAATACATCTATTTGGCCCATCAACACCGATATCCTAGCCTAAGCCTATTTGCCAAATCAGCTAATTAATTTTCTTAAAAATTTATTTGACTAAAAATTTAGCTTTATGCCATCGAAATTATTTTTTAAACCAGACAGACTATCACCGTTAGCTTATTAATTGACGTATTTAAAGTTTGAGCTTATTACCGTTAGCCTATTTTAAATACCTTAATACAAAAATAAAAGTTCAATTCAATTTAACCGTCTAGAAATACGAAAACAAGCTTTTAAGAAAGACACGTATCAAATAAATAGGTTAAGCTTAACTTTTATAGATTTAAATAATTAACTACGTTTAAGGTAAAACTTGATCTAACTCTATTGTAGTGTTGAAATTAATTCCTCCAAAGCTCTTATAATCTCACTCAGTACATTCCAAACTTGTTTTATGGGATTCATGTCCCCCTCAGGTTTCTTCTCTTCTGTTGGCTGATGCCAATAGCATCTCTTTTCTTCGGCTGTAGTTCCCTGTTATTTTTCATATTTATCAAAAAAAATATATATAGTCAAACTCAATAGTAGGCTAGTAGAATGCCTTAAGCTCCATGAATACACATTATAACATGACATATAAAATATATCACTATAATTAACAGAATATTAGATTTGACAACAAATTTTACACTCGGAGACGAATAATCATTCCACTATAAGGTATTTCATTCAAGTAATTTCATATCCCTTTCTCATTTTATCAATGTTTTTCCTGTGCAATTACTTCCATACTGATTTTCCTTTCCATCTTCCCAAACTATGAGCAGTAGATACATCCCGCAGAAAAAGTGACGCAGACTGCTAACATAAATCATTCTGTGCAAAACAAATTAGTAGAGTCTGGTAGAGAGTGATGACCAATGCAGTTATGATAAAAAAAAATGGACCATTGAAGCAGAGGGTAAATTCTAAAAGATGGAGCAAAACAAAACTTCCCAAGGAGAGGCATCCATCTTGAATACAAAAAAGCCAGCTCACATGTACACCAGTGCAAGAGAAGCCAAATGGAAGAATTATCTTGGTAAAGCAAAACTTGATTGCTAAGCATTTTACAATATGAATATCCAAAATAACACATCACTTTCTAGTCTCCAGAACTGTCTGTCCCAGAACCATTACTGACAAAACGTCTATGACCATCACTTCTCACTCTTGGAGAAGATAGACCTTTTCTAGAGCTTTCTGTCTCAGAACCACTACTGTGACCATTACTAACAGTTCCTCTATGACCATTACCAACAGTTCCTCTATGACCATTACCAACAGTTCCTCTATGACCATCGCTTCTCACTCTCAACTCAGAACCATATCGCCTTTCATCATCGCTTCTCTTTCTTGGATCAGAACCATAACTAACAGTACGTCTATGACCATTGCTGCTCGCTCTTGGAGAAGATAAACCTTTTCTAGAGCTTTGTATCGAATGAATTTTGGGATCGTATTTCTGGGATGCAAGGTAATTCAGTGCTGTAACCACATCAGCTGTGTCGGGCCGCATATTAGGCTGTTCCTGAACACACATGGCAGCAATAGCAAGAGCTTGGTACAAACCTCTCACTGGATACTGCCCTTCAAGCAATGGGTCAACCATCTCAGAGAATTTTTTCCGGTCTTTGAATAAAGGCCTTGCCTGTAAACAAATATACATGTGCATTATAAGGTAGTGATTTTGGAATTAAAAAAACTTGTCAATTTACATAACTTGTCAGTAAGACTAATAATAGATCAGTAACCTTAAAAAACAGAAACTTCTCTTCACCAACTCATTTGAAAAATAACGTGTTTGGTGGAAAGAAGGATACGTAAGGAGCTCAATGAATCAATGTTTGCAAGGGTATAAAGGAAAAACGAGTTAAAAACAACCACTGCAAATAAGCAGTTATTGCAGACTAGCAATCAAAATATGAGTTAAAAGGAACAATTTGAATCATATATCATATTATGCTAGTACATTTAAGATTCTGTACAATAATAAAGATATGAAGATTTTGAACTTCAAGACAATGCATGCACTGCAAGTGAAGCTTTTTATGAAGATCTGCAACAACTTAGCACTTGAGTTATCAAGTTACCTACAGTGCCACCAGTTCACTATTAACACAAGACAAGCAAAAACAATTTGTTTTATGTATCAAGTACTTCAATTATTTTGTTATATTCAGTGACTGGAAAGGAAAAGGAATGCAATAATCTGTGTAGCAGCATGACTATTTCATGCCTGTTTAGCTCTAGATTTAGTAAGCACTTTACAAGCACCTTCTTGCAGGAAATGGGCTCATCAAGGTTTCCAACTTTCTTATTATCAAAACTTAACTAATTTTAGTATTCAAGTTTATCAAATGCATTGACAACAGATATGTATAGCAACATCACAACGGATATGTATTCCAACTGGGTAAAAGGCCATTGGCATACCCATGCAACTAGATTTTGTTGTTTAGCAGGTCTCGTATTGTCGATGGCCTTCCTGCCTGTGATGATCTCCAAAAGAACAACTCCAAAGCTATAAATATCAGACTTGAACGTCAATTGGCCAGTCATTGCATAATCTGGGGCACAATACCCATACGTTCCCATAACTCTTGTTGAAACATGGGTTTTATCACCACTTGGTCCTACTTTTGCCAAGCCAAAATCAGATAACTTAGGATGATATCCCTCTCCTAACAGAATATTGGAGCATTTCAGGTCCCGATATATGACAGCAGGTTTCATTTTATCATGCAAATACTCCAAACCTCTAGCAGCACCAGCTGCTATTTTCATTCTTGTATTCCAATCAGGCGGTTTTCTACCATGTGTAAGATCTGACAAAATGAAAGAAAGGAAAAGAAATAAACCATGGGGACAAAGAATACCATTGCCAGTACATTTTATTCTATCCAAGGTTTTAAAAAACGATTTGCAACTGAGATTTCGGATGCAACATCAATGTTTTGGGGTATCCGCAATCACAATTGCAGTCGCATGAGCCGCATTGTCTGCAATTTTCCTCAATATCAAGGATTGCTATGACCCACAACTACGACCACAAATTAAAACCTTGATTCTATCAGAAGAAAAATAAGATATTAGGAAAACAGAATATACCATGCAAATGGTTCTCCAACGATCCCAATGGCATATACTCATAAACCAATAACCTCTGCTCTCCCTCAGCACAAAACCCAATTAACTTCACCAAATTAGGGTGGTCTGCCAAACTCAATGTCAACACTTCAACAACAAATTCCCTAATTCCTTGATGCCCATGAGGGTCTAGTTGCTTTATTGCTACAACCTACACAAACAATAACAAGCCTCAATCCCACCAATCATAAACATGTGCAAACTAAGATGATGCCATATGAAAATATGATAAAAGTGCAAGACATGACAAGAGCTGGATTAAAATAACACGATTCAATTTCATTATATTCATTCTGATTCCTATATTTAACGAACCTGATTTATTTTCTCTATGCACCCCTTATAAACCTTACCAAACCCTCCTTCACCCAGAAAGCAATTTGACCTAAAATTCCCTGTTGCAGCTGCAAGCTCATCAAAAGTAAATGTCTGTGCCCGGCAACCGTTAACTTTTCCTTCATCGGAAACCTCTTTTAAATTCAAATTCTTCACGTCCAGAGATAGCTGATCAGGCTTTGGATTATTATCTTCTTTTTTACCATTCACATTCGAATCAACTTTGACCTTGTCTACAATAATACATACACATGCATACAAAATTAAATATCACGTGAGGGAGAGAGATCAAACAAAACGACACATAAATTGAGGATACCACATATAATAAAAACCCTACAGCCATCAAAATTTAAAAGAAAAACAAAAACACAAAATGACAAGCGCCACTTTGGATTATGGATCGGACCATTCAATCAACAACAATAAAATTTATGTGTATAAAAAAAAAGTCCCATATTTGGTTTATGAACATTAAAAAATTGAGCCTCCGGAATTATTGCATCCACGTTCAAAACTCATTTTAAAGTTTCCAGAAACTGTGACGAGAGAACATTACTGTTGACCAACGAAATAAGTTGCAACATTGAACAGAAATCAAAGAAAAACCGAATTCATATTTTTCTTCCACAAGTCAGAACGTAACAATATTTCCTTGAAAAATTTATTCCAAAATGGAAATAAATAAAAACCCATCGATTTGCAGCAATGAGAAGAAACTCGGTGAAAAGAAAGACCCTTGATCAATTCAGGAAAAACCCACGTCCAAAATTTCATTTTAAAAAAAAATAAAATAAACAACAATAAAAATTGAACGCGATCGCAAACAATGGGTAAACCTGTTCCATCGCTGCCTTAGCAAAATGCATGAGAACATTAACTAATGAAGATTCGTTGGCGAAATTTACCGGCAGCAGAGTGATTGCTGTGCTTCTCGGTGTGATTAATGTTGTTGTTCGATTTTTTGCTTGATTTGCCTGCGCAGCGAAAGCAACCCATGTTGTTTTTATCTCCGTTTAAGGCTTAAACGGAAGAAAGCCCAGAACAAAGTCCCCAAACATGAAAAGAGTGGCACAGACTGTGTATATAAAAGAGAGAGAAAGAGAAAGAGGGTCCTAATGTGATCGCCATTTTCTGGGCGCTTTAATATATTCTGGGTAGAACAAGGTGAACACGGATTGTAAAAGACAATGTTCTGCGTTCCCAATTAAAAGAAGACACGAGAAAATTAAAGGGTGTTTATGTCCTTTTCATGTGTTGTAAACGTCAAACTCAAAGGCCTGTTTGGATAGTGCACAAGTGAACCTTCATTTTAGTCACGAAAATTATATAGCATTTTTATCTTAGTTTTTAAGATTAAAAAAATTCAAATACGTTATTAAAAGTATAATCTAGAAATTATATTAGTTTAAAATTTTAAAAATATGTAATTTAATTGATAATATGAAAATATTTTTAAAATTAAAATAATAATGAATAATTAAATTTAGAGACTTACAATCCGCTTGTTATAATTTTTTTCATAAAGAATCACTTCTTTTAATTTTT
>JAMLFT010012811.1:0-10175 GCA_026544285.1 Pachyrhizus erosus
AGATTAACTAAGTCTGCCCATTTCTTGCCAATTAACATTCGTTATTCTTTAGAAAAGCTGACTCAAATCTACTTGAAAATTGCACACATGCGAAATAGATTTGCACAGGTGTGTAATGTGCACCGCATCAGAAACTCTTTATTTCCTTTTACGCTGTTTAGTTTTTGGGCTAAGATCCTTTAGAGTCCACTTGATTAGATAGGATTTTTTTGAGTTTGTTTAGGACATTCCAACTTTGTTTTAAACGACTTAAACAAGAACAAATTGGGAGCTCTTAATCACTCATTTTCTTGTGGTTTGAATTTTCTCTTTTCTATGGATTGTTTTGTTATCATGGCTACCTACGAGCAATCTTCTTTAGTTTAGGAATTAGGCATAGCCCTTTGATATTTGAATGAGTTAATTTTTTTTATCCTTGTGTCATTCTTGTTTCTTTGATTTCTTTCTATCACTTTCTATTATGTTGAATAAATTGGCCAACATTTAACATTAAATTAGGAGTTTGGAGAAATATTGAGAAATGAACTTGTAACTCAAGATCAATAGAAAAGAGTTTAGGTGTAAAAATCACAATAGTAGCTTGAACCCTAAGAGGATAAAATGAATTAACATTGAGTGTAAAAGGACTAATTGAACATAGTCATCACAAAAGTACGAGGTTAATTTAATTAGATACCTCTTTATATCTTGAGAGGGAACCAAAGATAATTTAGGTTATTCACCTTCGATAGGAATTCACAATAATGCAAGGGTAAGTGGATTATTTTATCCATGATCACAGTGTGAACTTGTAATCCTAGAAGTCTTAAAAATTGACTTTCTATCAATTTTAATTGCTTGCTCTACATCGCGACCTTGATTGAGACAGATTTCAAATTTAATTTCTAAACCTTAAATTCCATAAAAAAAATTTGCAAATTTAATTTTCTCATCTTAGCTCTTTTTAGTAACAACAATTACAAAGTCAAATGCATGGTCCATGTGGAAAGAACGATTTATTCCTTGAGGATAATGTACACTTAGAATTTTTGTGTATTAATATGGTTAATAGTGTCATAAGGTTATTGAAATGTCTAATGGTGATTAACTTTACCTTACGAGTGATGACTAATATAATGAGATTATTGAACTATCTAATAATAGTTAATTGTCTCATAAATGGTTAATATTAACCACATCAATACTTGTTTTCAATCATTTTTATTTACTATTAGTTATTTGTAAGACAAAATTAATCATATTTATAGACAAAGTTAATCATTAGGGATAAAAAAATCTATATCCACATATATCTACTAATGAAATATATAACATATAGAAGATGAATAGTCAAATTGGTTCTCACAAATAATTTAAATGGACATATTTATAAATGTTAATCAAATGGAGGCAAGACAAGTATAAAGGTATTTTTTTATTAAATTTAATTTTTAAATTGAAGTATTTTGATTTGTATAATTGTATAGAAGATGAATAGATAAATTGGTTCTTACAAATAATTTAAATGGACATATTTGTAAATGTTAGTAAAATGGAGGCAAGACAAGTATAAAGGTATTTTTATTAAATTTAATTTTTAAATTGAAGTATTTTGATTTGTATAATTGTATAAAATTTAAATAATTTTAGTTTTTGAGCATTTAAACTAACTAAAAAATAGAATGATTAAAAAATATATGCTTAAGGTGTTTTCTAAAATATTTTAAACCATTTTTTATTTTTCTAATAAATATTCACAAAAATCTATATATACCCATGAATATTGAAAAAATATATTAAAAAAAATCATGAGTATTTGCTTAAAGATATCCACGTAGATGTGAGAGTAAACAAATGATATTTGTTTATCTAGTGGAGTAAGTAATAAGTTATTAGTTGTGTTTACTTGTCTTGTTTTCATCCTTATATCATACATTTAAGTAGACACACTAGTGTAATATGAATCTTTTACATTGTTTATAGGCTCAATGTAAATAATAGCATCATAAAATGTAAAATTTTTTAGTTTAGTTATGTTATAACTAATGATAAAAGTATATTTTTTATATCAATTATGATTATAACTAATGTAAAAATGCAATTTTTACAAAAGACAAAAGCACATTGACATGGATGGTGATGTCATCATTACTAAATCATAAGTGTTTATGAGCCCAAGTAATTGTCCACTGGTTTTCTTATACTTCTAAATCACCTCCAACACTTCTTTTTTCCTCTTATGCTCCTTTAACTATTCTTATAACCAAAATTTTGAAAACTTGTTAGGTTCCAAAACCCAAACCACACCTCAAAGAGACAAAAAAAAAAATGTCAAACCCAAACACAAACAAGTTAAAAACTCCAAAATAAACAAACAACCAAATCAAAAAGCAGACATTATGGCAAAAAAACTAACTCCTTTTTGAGCAATTGTTGGTAGGGATAACTTTAAGCGCTACCTAGTTGCATCTTTTTTACACGGTTGTTGCCTGGTCTCTATAGATCCTGCTATGCATTCGTTTGAGGTTCCACAAAAACCCAACGGCTTCGACGACCACAATTGCCACCACTACTCCAAGAAAGAAAGAGAGGAACGGTTGCGAACCACGTGAGATCCAATAGCTTCAATCACAACCTCCAAGGTTTCCCACTTGGTTCCTTCTTGATGGCAATGTGAATGGAAGCAGTGTGTTCAACATTTTGACAATGACAGGAGTAGAAGGGATGATGCCAAGGCTGTTGAGGAGGGAGGAGAGGGGAGGCCACATTGTGAGCTACATTATAACACTTCGCTTAGGGTGTCAAAGCATCACAAAGGAGAGGGGATTAATGTTTCAAGTTTAAACGCACCTTTGTCGAGTTTAAGAAAGAAAATGAATTTTTTAAAACATTTATCACATTGATTAAATTTTAATCGATGTAAAAAATATTTTTTAACATCTATTATTATAATTATAACTAATGTTAAAATATATTTTATACATCAGGCATAATAATAATTTATGTAACATTTAATTATAAAAATGTCATTTTTAAAAAAAATTAGTTAATAAACAATTGATGTAGAAACCTTGTAAAATTCTCGTTTTCCACAAATGAAGTTGGATGAACATAATTCAGTAGGACACTTAATTTTATACATAAAGATTGGAATAAAAATAATATACATAATTTAATTATATATTTGATGAAATTGAAATAGAAATATTGATAAATTTGTGTGAGAGCAATATATTTTTAATGTAAGGTAAAAAGGCTTATTAAATTTTTAAATTATCATTTTAATAATTTAAATATGAATTTACTTTAATTAGGCCAATAAAAAAAAAAAGTAATCATCAAGACTAATTATAGAAATGAAATGAAATCCTAAATAAATGGATATCCTCTTAAAACCTAGTGAAAATGATAAAGTTGACCAATATTATCAACAAGGCACAATTGGACATTTATAATATCTGATTGACACATGGTTGATTTTATTGGCATTGATTCATTCTAATTCAGAAGTAAGAATAAGAATACTTTTTACATTTTTTTTAATGAATACGCATAGAAAGGCTGAATATTTCCCTTTCTCTAAATATATACGATCAGTATCTCTCTTGTGTTTTGCCTAACCTAATGGCTTCGAAAATGACTGAAAGGGCAAGAAAATATCTAATGTTAGCTTTAGATGTATGTTCTGAATCACTTTAGCAGCAACGAGCCCACTCATCATCACTAACTCCCCTTCTTGGCGAACATCCTGACCAGGTTCATAGAAGGAAAGCACCTTCATTGCGTAGAATTCTCCATCTCCACATAAAATTCACATTTATTTTGATCAATTAACTTGAAATTCTCCACCATAAATACAACATTTGCTTTGCCTTTGTTTATCCAAGACAAGTAGAGAAGCATGAATAACTAATTCAAGAATATTTACTGTTGGCTGACTCTTGGAGTTCCTCTGAACGCTTCATGTGAGGGGCTAGCTAGCTAGTCTATGTAAACGTTATAAGCCTTCTTCAATGAAGTGTTTGGGGGAACTCTTGTACTCAACCAACACTACAAAGCAAAAATTAATCGAACCCATTCATTCAAAAACATTGTTATTAGGCACAAGTTATTATCAATATTAATCGCAACAATAGGAAATTAGGCATGCAATTTTACCTTGTGTAAGAAAACCACAGGCATTCTTTCTTTATTTGCTTTGAAGCTAGTATACTAACTTCAACCATAGGTTTACAATCATCCGATGAACTATTCTTTTTCTTTTTAAGATGTTATTTATGCAATAATTTTTTTTACTGTTTTTTTTATCTCTATCCACCATACTAATCATCTTATTTTTCCTTTCTTTCTCCTTGTCTTTTCTATTTGTTGTTCTTGTACAATTTCTCTATCTTGTATTTTTCTTTCAACTTAATACCTTTTTTATAATCACTTGCAGCTAATTAGCACGGTTGTAAGTTGATAATACTAAGAGAGAATATGTGAATAAGTTAAGTGAATTGTAAACTTATACTTGAGTTTAATTTTTGTCGACTTTATCAAATCAAGTCATTTGATTTTGATTAATTTAGATTATTTGAATTAGTTCATTTCATGTTCAATCAAACCCTAATAGAATATGTGTATTATAAAGTTGTGTAAAGTATTATTCTCCTTTAAAACTTGATTTGACTTTATTTAAATTTCTTAGTATATGAGAACTTGTGCATATATAATCTAACTTTATTTATTCTTTTAAGTTCTAATTCAATATTTTTACATTTTTTATTGTTTATTCTATTTTAAGTATTTTTTTTGTAATTATTATAATCAGAGCTTTTAGTTTCTTGATAGAACTCCAAGTATTATCACAAATTTCTATTTTTTTTAATTGATTATAGCATTTTAAGTGGTTTTTTAGGGTATTCTTTAACTAAAATCTTAATTGTAATTTGTAAGAACCAGAAGAGTCATTTGGTTCAACCGGTTGAATTAATAGTCCATCTGTCATCTGGATCGAATGAACCTTAAAATCGGACATTATAAAAATCAATCAAAAACTGATGGACCGATCAAAAACAATAATGGTTCACCAGTTTGCAGCGGCAATACTCAGGAATTTTATTTTTTGTTTTTTTCATATTCGCAAAACAATTTCCTTCTCCTTCCTAATTGTTATGTCATTATGTTATTGTCTAAGTACAAAATTACAAACATTGTTGCTTAATCCTAATGGAATGACACGAGCCTGAGTCATTGTGACCATCATAGGTGCATTTCCTTTTCATTCCATTTTAAGTGCTTTCATTTCCATTTTAAGCGCTGACAGTATCCCCACTTTCACACTACTTCCTACCTCCACCATATTTGAATTGAATATTGAAACAAAAGTCTACACTTTAAAATCTAATATTTTCTTTCAACTACGTTTTGTGCGTGTGTTCTACCAACCTTAAACGACTATGCTTTTACCAATTAAATTAGGATTGTTTGTGTATGTTGCATGTTGTATGTTATGAGTGATGATGCCTTTAAGTGATATTTAATTGTTAATATTATAAATATTATGCAATTTTTTAATATTGTTTAATATATTATATTAAAGTTATAAAATTTAATTAATTATTATACCAATTGGCTACAATTGAATTATTGATCTTCGAAACAATGTTTTTATCAGTTAAATTATTAGTTCAATTGTATTGACTAAAATTAATATTTGATCTCAATAGTACGTGTTAAATTCATGAATAACCAAAACAAAACTAAATTAATTTTTTATAATCAAAATGAATATATATTAATTTGAGATCAAATTAAACTTCATACAAGATGTGTGCTATAGTTTAGAAACAAGAGACATAGATACAACGATCAATATTTCAGCTCAGGCCAAAATTTACACTTAAAAAACATCCCAATGATTATATTATATAACCCAATAAGGCAATATCCCCTACAAACGAATTGAATAAATGAGAAATGACACAACAAAATTGACAAAACGACTAAGTATTGCATTACACTCAACAAAACCGGACAAAACACCATTATGTAAAGGAAATCACGTGAGAATTTATATATCTCTTGGAAGATTCATGATTGGACAAAGTTCAACAATCCAGGACTGCATTTGAACCAAAAATTGACGCCAACCAGGTCTGCATTTGGACCTAAAGATGACGCAGTTGTGAGATGCAATGTCATTGGTGTTGGTCACTTTATCGTAAAAAAATAGCAGCATTACACATAGTAAATTGGAATAATCCTCCATTTGCAATTAAAAAAGAACTGAAACCAAGAGGGACGTGACCGATCTCCAATTCATGACTAAGCAAGTGGAGTTACTTTTTCTTTAAAAAAAAAATCCGCAATGATGCTTGCCTTTAGAGAGCCACTTTAAAAAACTCAACTAAAATTGTTTGATATGTTTTACAGGTAAAAACATATAACTTCAATTTATAAATTACAATATAGATTAATTAATGAATTATATGTTTGCAAGTAGTCATGATAACATCATAGACTATTCAATAAAAGAATTATTATTTGATCTCATAGAAAAATATTACTTTTATCCTTATTTATAAAATATTGTTGATTAATTCATATATATTAAAAAATTAAATATTAATGTTAAATTTTTTATAATTATAATATTTTTTAAATTTATCTTTAATATTATTGGGATTAATATATTTCTTTTATTTAATGAAAACCTATTCATTTTTTTTAATTCCATTAAAGAGAGACAATTTATAATAACATTCAATTATTTCTAGTACGTATTAACATAAATAAAATTATTTTAGTCAAAAAATAATTAATACATAAGACAGTTAAAATAAATTTTTATAAAAAAATAATTTTTTTTAAATAAATAAAGATAAAACTAATAATATTTAATCAAGATTTATTTATATGAAAAAAAATATTTTTTATTAAATAAAAAATTAGTCTTTAATTTATTTATTTTTATAATAATATTAATTTTAAAAATCATATTAACAATAATTTTTTATATATTGATAGAAGTGTTAAATATGATTTTAGTATTTAAAAAATTGTCTTAATTTAATTTTAGTCCTTGGAAAAAATTATTCTTTTTATTTCCTAAATTTTAAAATATTAAAATTTAGTTATTTTTTTTAATTCTGTTAAGAGTCACCATTAAACCGATTATATTACCTCTTAATAGCAACTCTTAACAAGTTAAGAAAAAAGAAATGAAATTCTGGTATTTTAAAAATTTTAAAGATGAAAAACACAAAAAAAACTAAGGATTAAAATCAAATTAAAATAATTTTTTAAAAATTAAAATCATATTTAATCAATGATAGAAAATGTAATATCATAACACTGTCTCTTTTTCTAAATACATAAGATCACCTTTTATGTTTGCGCCAGCTAGCTTTAAAGTTCATGACTATAAGTGAAAATGATTTGGAAGGACAAGGATCTTACAATTATGTTAACTTTTGAATTATTTTAAATAGCAGCAACGAGCCCACTCTATCACTAACTCCTATTCATCTTGGCAAACATGCTGACTAGGTTCAGAGAAAAAAAGTACCTTCATTACATAGAATTCTCCATGTCCACCTAAAATTCACTTTTATTTTGACCAATAATGAACATATGAAATTCTGCACCATAAATAGAACAATAGGTATGCCTTTTTGTATTCAAGTCAAGTATTAGAGACACATGTATAACTTTAGGAATTTTTTGTTGGTTGTTCCTTGTAGTTCCTCTAAACACTTTAAATGATGAGCTAGTTAAGTCTTTTTTGTTGAAGTGTTTGGGGGAACTCCTAGGTTCAACTAGCACTGCAAAGCAAAAATATGATTCAAATTCTTTTCATTAATTTTCAAACACCAATCATTTGACTAGTGTTTGGGAAAATCTCATGTTCAACACAACTCAACGAGCATGCAAGTTACTTAGCTTGTACACAGGTATTCTTTCTATAATTACATGCTAGCTATACTAGCTATTATTACTAGTTTATACTACCTTCAACTTCTAATCACATTCTTCTTTCTTTGGTTCTATTGTATGTCAAAGCTTTATGAGAATTTGTTAAGCAAAACAAGTTCAACTGAAAGAGAAATTTCTTGGATTAGTTAGTACATCCATGATGCATGAATTTATTGATCATTAAGTCAAGTGCAGCAAAAATTCTTTAATGGAGGAAAGGGACGGAGAGAAATTTTAATTACATATTTTATTTGATGCGAGAAAAGGAGGATAAGAGAAAAAAATATTTTTATTTTTGTTTGATTTATAAGAGGAGGAGATATTTTTAAATTAATTTATTTTCTTATTCTTATAATAATATTATTTTAAAATTAAACCATTTGTCATATAACTTTATCCTTGTAGCATTATTTTTTCCACATAACGGTAAAACCTTTTCAAGCTCTAGTAATTTATTTTTGCTTTTAGTTATACTTTTTATATATAAAAGTTTAGGTGAGTTGGATCTCAAGCGCTCACCTAGGCTAGGTTAGGTTTCAAGGTTCATTAAACATCAACAAGATTCTCACATCAGCAACCTTCTTGAACCCAGACCCTTGTGGGATATGAGTCGTTCCTTAACAATAAGATCCTCACATTAGCAAGAATTAAACCTACGTCCTTATGGGATATGTGTTTGTTCCTTATCAACTGGACCAACCTTTATTTCTTTTTAGTTATTTTACGTGTACATTATTATTGATTAACACACAACATAGGTCTTCTAAGTTCTAAAGATAAATTTGAGGTGTTACAAAATTTCATATTAAGATAATAGTAAATTTATTTATCAAGAAAAGCATGCAATTTCACATTTCTCTAAGTGTTGGGCAACAAAAATTAAATTAAAACCAACAAAATTTTATTTTGCTACTACAACATTGCAAATATCAAATGCTCTACAAGAGGCTTAGAAATGACATTCATGTAAAGATAAATTAAAAAACATATAAAGAATTCAATAATTTACAAGAATTGAAACACATTAATTTGAAACCTTGATAAATCAAAATAACATAAATGTATGATGAAGAATGTTATAAGAAAAAACAAATTATATAAGTAAAATATAATAAGGACAATTACATAAAACTATTTAAAAATTTTATATTCATTTTTTTATTTCTTCTAAATCTTCTAATATTGGAGGGAAGTCAAAATTAAATGAGGGGAGAGTTTGTTTCCTTTCAATTTCCTTTCATCCTCTCCTAAAAATTGAACTAAACACAACTATTTAAAAAAAAAATCTCTTTTTTTTTCTCTCCTCTCCATTTACTTTCAACCAAATATTATGTAAAAAAAAAAAACTGTAGTGAAAACATTTGTTGTAATATTGAAAATAAAGATCTAAAAATTCGTGAGCATGCATTTACTATGTTAGTACTAGTTTAATTAATTAATTGACCTATACATTCCCCTTAATTTGAAGTTAGGTCAATGAAAATCATTTTTTTTTATAGAGTATTACATGATAACGAAAAAATATAAACCAAAAACATAAAATGTATAACGAAAATCAAACAAGACAAGAAAAATGAAGATGAAATTAGAGCGTGGAGAAGTAGAGAAAGAGGTACAATGCTCGACAAATGAAAAGAAAGAACAAAAGCTAGTATCAAGAAATTCTATTCCTTTTTTTAATTAGTTGAATATTTAATTGATGTAAAAAAGATTTTTTTTATATTAATTTAAAATTTAACTAATGTAAAAAAATCTTTTTTGTATCAGTTAAAAGTATAATTCATGTAAATATATTACAAAAATTCTATAACATGTCTTTCTGTATCAGTTGTTTAACAATTGATATACAACCAATGTAAAATGTTATTTTTGTGTTTGTGTGATTTGGACATTATGACTTAATAAACAGTATTAATTATTTTTCAACAGGATCACTTTTACTTCCTACGGTTGATGAGTTTTGCTAAAGCTCTCTCATAGGTATGGTTCAAAGAAAAATTAGGGGATGCAAATTTATTGTTATTGGATTGGCATGCTAACTCCTTGGAATATATGTCTTGTTGATATAACAAAACTCATTTTTATGTTGGGTTTTTCATTTTGTGGTGGCATTTTCCTATTTCTCATGTTTAATATAATAGTTAGAGAAAACAAAATATATATATTTATATTAATAATGTAAAAAACATTATCATTTAATTAAAATTTATTATAAATGATAAGTTTATTAATTTTAT